>JANAVB010030818.1:14100601-14168642 GCA_029216955.1 Iris pallida
CTTCTTCGAAACGGCAATCGTCTCCAGATGCCTGTGTTGTCAGGAGCTCGAAATTGAATCAATTGATTACGTGTTCTCCTCGGGGTAGCTTGCTCGCTCTGTTTGGGAGGAGTTCCAGAGGTGCTGCTCCATACTTGGAACTGAGATGGTTCTCTCTGATCGCCTTCGCAGTTGGCGCAGTAACGCCACTGATAATGTTCTCTCTTGCCTAGCATCGACGATCATCGGGACTCTTTGGTAAAACAAAAACAAAAGCCATTATGGAGGCACTGCGTTCTCTCCCCCGTTGTTGGTTAAAGAATGTTGTCTCAAACTGGATTGCAGTCAACCTAATGTTGATAATTAATAAGACGATATCTGTTATAATCCAACTTGACACATCAAGCTCCATCAAGCTCCAAAATAGAATGTCATCACATATCAGTTCAATATAGACATCATTGATGATTGCTTCGATAATGCTGCTGTTACTTGTTATCTGAGTCTGTATTTTTACTTTTTATTGAGTCTAGGCTATTGTAAGTTGAGTCGCACTGAGTATCTCAACCCTAGACTTAATACCCAAGCTCCACCAAATGAACTCCAAAACCTGCCAAGCCCAAAAATCCTATTTTAACTTTCTGTCCTCTAGGAGACCGAGTTCGAGCAGAACTCTGTCCTACACAGAGTTCGGGCCGAACTCTGCCGCCTTAATTTTAGGACCTAAGTTTTAGGGTTTTTGGTTGCTACTTGTCCAACGGCTAAATATTTGAATATTTGGGACAGAGTTCTGGCCGAACTCTGCCTATCTGGACTAGTATATATAGGCCTTGATTTCTCTCATTTTGAATCATCCAATCTTATCATCTTCTCTTCTCTTATAGACTATACATTCAAGAGCTTATTCTTCTCATCTAACTAAACACAAAACTTTTCAAGCCCGCAAGGTGCTCAGTACGAGTCAACTAGAAGTTTATGTGCAAGAGTTTTAAAAGAAGTCACTTGAACAATTCCAAGTCTCCCATCTTCTGAGTAAAGCCACGTGGTTACGCTATTTCATAAATAGTGGATTTTAATCCTGAGCTATAGTTCTCTGGCTTGGACTAGTCCTCCACGAGGGAAACCAGGTTAAAAATTGTTGTGTCTGTGTATGCTTCTTTGATCTCTATTTATATTCTGCAATTATACTCTGATTATTATTTCTGTTGGGTGGACTTGAATAGAGTTATTTTTAATTGGATATTATCGACACATACTCTATTCATCCCCCTTCTAGAGTTGTCTGTACATAGTTTAATTGGTATCAGAGCTATATTTTCTTATATTGGATTAACATCCTAAGAGCTTTTCCATGGCAACCACACAACCTACCTTTTCTAACTATGGGAGGAACAGTCCACAAATAGGCCACCCCTATTTGACGAAACTAACTACACCTATTGAAAAACTAGGATGAGTTTTTATCTCATGTCTCTAGACTTTGATCTGTGGACCATCGTCACAGATGGTTACAAGAAACCTGCCAGAATTGCTGTCGAGGGGACTCTTGTTGAAAAACCCTACGACAAATATTCTAACCAGGAAAAGAAATAGGCAAGTCTAGATGCTAGGGCTATTAATGCTCTCTTTTGTGCAATAGAAAGTACCAAATTCAACAGGGTCTCTACATGCTCCACCCCACACGAAGTATGGAGGCTTCTGGAGGTGACTCCTAAAGGAACCACACAAGTTAAAGAATCAAAGATCAGTCAGCTGACACAAGAATATGAGGCATTCAAAATGAAGCCAAATGAGACGATTACTCAAATGTTTACCAGATTCCTCGACATCGTCAACCCTCTACCTTCCCTTGGCAAAGTATATTCCAACCATAAGAAGATATGCAAAGTTCTTAGAGAATTACCGAAGCTATGGAACCCCAAGGTCATAGCGATTATCGAAGGAAATGATCTTATGGATATGTCCCTAGAAACTCTGATGGTCAAGCGGATGACGCATGAGCTCGACCTCAAAAATTTGGAAGAAACTGCTCCAAAAGAAAAAGAAATTGCCTTAAGAGCTTATCGTCGAAGAACCATTTCAGAGGAAACAGATGACGGTGATTCTGAAGGAGACAATCAAGCACTCATGGTTCAAAATTTCAAGAAGTTCCTACGCTTCAACCGAAGAAAGAAGGAACAAAAAGATGATGAGAAAGAACCCACCTGCTTCGGATGCAAGAAGACGGGACACTTCAGAAAAGATTATCCTTTAGCAAAGAAAGGAAGCAGATACGAAAGCCGTACAAGAAGCCAACCTCAAGGAAGTATGTTAACACTAGCATCTGGCATGAAAGCGAAGCCAGTGATTCAGACGAAGAAGAGGACTCTCCGCAAGATACGACAAACGTCTGCCTAATAGCAATTTCAGATAAGGTAAATGATTCTTTTGACGACTTTTCTTTTGATGAACTAGGTGATGCCTTTAGTGACCTACTTAAAGACCACAAAAAGGTTATTAACAAATAAACATGCTAAGGATAAAATCATGGCTCATGAAGCTGAGATCCATAAACTTTCATGCTTATTAGAAAATGTTAGAAATACTACACCCACGAAAAACACTGAGGAGGTATGCAAGCTTAAGTTAAGCTTACACGATGTCGAATCTATTATTGAGAAGCAAACACATGATATCACTACTTTAAATAAAGAACTTGCTAAAGAAAAAATAAGTACAAGATTGCTACTGGTAGAATAAATGGTCTTACTGCTAAATATGATGAGTTGCATGCTTCCTCTAAGAAATTAGAGATTACACTGGGTAAACAGGTTATTCAACCTCAAACTCAGTCTCATAATCACAACACTTACACTAAACACCAGACGGCTCAACACAAGAGAGCACGCCATTACAAAAACACTCATCCACATACCACACAAAAATATGCCTTTATGTACACCTACTCCCATGCAGCACATAAAATACACACATATAGTTATAATCATCCTGCTCCTACATGTAATTATTATCATCATCCTACTACTACACATAGTTATCATCATCCTACACCCACATATGGACATTACTATCATCCTGCACCTAATACCAATATGCGTGCTACATGTACTTACTGTGGTTTACATGGACACATATCACTACAGTGTAGAATTAAAAAAACTAGTAGATATTAATCTATATGCATGGGTACTAAAGACTAAATTTTCAGGACCCACAAGAATCTGGGTACCAAAGGTCACATCTACTCATGGTGTAAGTGGACCTTCCTTTTCAAACTAGAAGCAAATAGATTCTCGATAGTGGGTGCTCGCGACATATAACTGGAGATGCTAATCTATTCACAACACTATCGATGAAAAGGGAAGGATATGTATCCTTCGACAACAATCTGAAAGGCTATATCATAGGTAACGGTACAATCGGTTATCCTCCTTCTCCCGTTATTAAGGATGTCTGTTTAGTGACTGAATTAAAGCATAACCTGCTCAGCATTAGTCATCTTGCTGATCATGGATATGATATTAACTTTGGTAAAGCTAAATGCTTTATTTATGATAGATCATCTGGAGACATCGCTTTCGAAGGGATAAGAGAAGATAACATATATATTTTTATCTATCTAGAGATACTAACAGTACAAGTAGATGTCTTTACGCCCACAAAGATGATAGGCTATTATGGCATCAGCGTCTTGGTCATGCTAATATGGACACCATATCGAGATTATCTACCAAGAAGCTAGTAAGAGGATTGCCTGAAATCACATTCAAAAAGGACACGGTATGTGTCGAATGTGAAAAGAATAAGGCTACAAAATCTTCTTTTAAATCCATCAAAATTGTAAGTACTACAACTCGACCTTTACAATTACTCCATATGGATTTTGGTCCTAGTAGAATAGCCAGTCTTGGCGGAAAACTCTATTCTTTCGTTATTTTTGATAATTTTTCAAGATTCACTTGAGTTTTCTTTCTCGCAAATAAAAATAATACAATTTCAGTTTTCAAAGTTTTTGCTAAAAAGGTCCAAAACGAAAAAGGGTACATGATTACTCGTATCCGAAGTGATCATGGTGGCGTATTCGAAAATTTTGATTTTAAAAAGTTTTGTGATTTAAATGGTTTTAATCATGAGTTTTCTTGTCCAAGAACTCCTCAACAAAATGGTGTTGTGGAGTGGAAGAATATGACACTTGGCGATATGGCTAGAGTCATGCTGAATCAATTTTCTCTTCTGAAATATTTTTGGACAGAAGCTGTCAGCACAGCATGCGATATTTTGAACAGGGTTTTGATTCGACCTATTTCGAAAAAAACACCCTATGAGCTTTGGTTTGAAAGAACTCCAAATATTTCTTACTTTCGAGCGTTTGGTTGTTGCTGCTTTATCATGAATACCAAAGACAACTTAGACAAATTTGATGCCAATGCTGACGAAGGTATTCTTTTTAGTTATGCTGCTAAGAGTGAGGGATATAGAGTGTTCAACAGATGCTCCATGATTGTTGAAGAGTCTACTAACGTTACAGCTATTATTCTCGATGATGATGAACCATTAACTTCCACTCATGTAGATACTCCACCCGAAACCAGTTCTCTGGAGAGCTTACTAAAGAATTTCTAATTCAAACTTTCACATCCAGAAATCTTGGTAATAGGTGAGGTATCGAAAGGGGTAACTACTCGATCTTCTTTAAGAGATTCTATTGCTAGTACTGCATTTATTTCTTAAATTAAACCTAGAAGTATTTTAGAAGCTTTTAACGATGAATTTTAGATATCTGCAATGCAAGAAGAACTCAACCAATTTGAACGAAATCAGGTTTGGGAACTTGTTCCTAGACCTGCTGATCATTCAATCATTTGTACCAAATAGGTTTTTTGCAACAAAGTTAATGAGGATGGTTCGGTCACTCGCAACAAGGCTCGTCTCGTAGCTCAAGGATACAACCAAGTGGAGGATATCGACTACGATGAGACGTATGCTCCTGTTGTACGACTTGAATCTATTTGGATGCTTTGCGCCTTTGTAAATTTCCAAAACTTTAAACTTTTTCAAATGGATTTGAAAATTGCTTTTCTAAATGGTTTTAGTAAAGAAGAGGTTTTTGTCAAGCAACCCCCTGGTATTAAAAATCACAAATTTCCCGACCATATTTTTAAACTTAAGAAAGCTCTGTATGGCCTCAAACAAGCTCATTGAGCTTGGTATGAACGCCTTAGTACTTTCTTAGTTGATAAAGGTTTTCCAAAAGGGAAAATTGATACTACTCTTTTCATAAAATCCCTTGATGACACTATTTAACTAGTACAAATCTATATAGATGATATCATAATTGGGTCAACTAATGAGGGCCTATGCAAAGAATTTGCCAAGTGTATGCAGAACGAGTTTGAGATAAGCATGATGGGGGAGCTCAACTACTTCCTTGGACTAAAAATGAAACAATATTCGCAACGCGTCTTCATCAGTCAGTCGAAGTATACAAAGGACATGCTAAAAAACTTTGAGCTTGACAACAACAAACCTATCAGTACTCCTATGGTTACTACAACAAAGCTGGAACCTGATGAAAGCGGTAAACCGGTCGATCAACGTAAGTATCTAGATATGGTTGTTAGTCTATTGTATTTAACTGCTAGTCGTCCCGATATTATGTTTAGCGTTTGCTTATGTGCTAGATATCAAGCTAAACGTGTCACAACCCACACCCAGTATAGGGGCACGAAAAGTGGGTACGTCCAGCCTACGCCGTAGTGTCGGCAGTAGAACGATGTTCTAGGTTACTATCTAATCAACAACTCACGCAATTATATAATATACTTGTCAAATCTCTACTCCGAACGGAGGACAAGTATAGATATAATGAAATCTCAATCACATTCTAAGCACGATAAGATAACACAGAAGTTTATAGCTAAAGACTAAACAACAACAATTATAAACTACTAAATAATAATATCTCAAACAAACTCAAATACAAACTTATATCTCAAGTTATTACAATTCAAGTTCTAAAACATGAAACTAAACCAAGTCTACTATCTAGTCTCTCGATCACTCCTGAGTGTCGGGGCCAAAGGTAGCTAAGCCATCTCCTGCTCTAAGGCAAGTAGGGCAAATGTCCTCAGGGCAATCATCTGTAATATTTTTAACAGGTCCAGTCAGGACAGGAACGAGTACAACTCATCTAGAAATCTCAAGTAAATGACAGAGAACTATAAAACAGTTATAGACAGTTGTATTGATGAACATGGTAGTTTGTATGAGTAATGATATAGAGAAACAGTTAAGGTACAAGGAAAGTAAGGTAACTAAACAAGAGGAGAAGCATGGCAATAAAGACTGTAAAATAAGATCTAGCTGAACTAGAGTAACATGATGAGTCCAGACAGTATAATATAGGTCGAGTGTAATCCCATTGTGAGTCTAATACAAGATGAGTCGAATGTGATTCCAGTACAGTATGAGTCGAATGTGATTCTAATCATTATTCTAATAAGGTGATTCGAATAAGGTGATACGAATAATGATTCACATGATGTTCTAACAATGATTTGAATAAATTCTCCAAGTGTGTTTTAAAATACCGAGATCGACATGTAAACGGCTGTAGGTAATACGGCACACCATACACTGATCAGGTGAGGGATGGCTATCATTCGAATATCACTCATAGAGGGGTGATTCGAATAGAGGGATATGTCTACATGTCTAGTCAGTATTTCCCCTTCCAGTCTATTACAAATGAATCCATAATCCAACACATAAGACGAATACAAGTCCAACCAGCACATGAAGATGCGAATAGGTGGTACAAATAGTTCGAACGGTGATTCGAATAATAGAGGCAAGATGAGTAAAGTATGTGTGTCGTATACATGAATTCAGTAATAACATTACGTATTTGTAAAAAGAATCAAATAGAACTAACTAGAACTGAAGTACATTAATTGACAAGTAAATGAAAGAACTATCAGAGAATGTACTCGCCTGACACTCTGAAAAGAGTAATATAATATCAGATGTCTGCACCGGAGTCACAATGTCCTAAATAGAGCAATATGGGTTATAATGTGTTTAAAATAAGGTAAACGAAGTTTACGATGCAATCTACATGATTTTTAAGCCAATCTAGGTCAAAGTCAAACTTGGTCAACTCTGGGTCAACCCGAGTCAACATCTATGGTCTGGTCAACCATCTAGTCAAACTAGATCAACAAGTCAAACTCTAGTCAACAAACCATTGGGTCAATATCTATGGTTTTGCCAAAATGGCCAAGGGTTGGTATCAGAACTAAATTCAAACCTATTAGACTCCTCCTTAAACCACTATATGTATCAAGCTACCTTACCTCATATATCCATATAATGTTTGAAAACCTCATATTGTACGCCAACAAGTTAAATTCATATATATATATATATATATATATATATATATATATATATATATATATATAGACACTCAAATGGACACTCTCTATTACACTCAAAGATACCTACCAATCTATTCATATGTGCAACTTGATTTCCAACTCCTCATTATTAAGACACACTCATATAGGTACCTCTTCATGATACATATTAATACATCCCTTCCCTCACACAAATCACTATACCAACATCACCTATACCACATACCACTCTATCTCATTCATCTACATAATCCTTATATCATAAATACCCCTATATGTATTCCCACATACACACCCAAGGACTGGACATCAAAACTGGACTCATATAGGGAATGCAGGGAAATAAGGCTATGAAATAGGCTAGCATGTATTCAAAGGGCAAGGACAGGATATTTAAGGCACAACAAAGGACTACCTAATGTACTAACAATTTCTCTAACACACTAATTCCTAATTATATTAACTCACAAGGCAGCCCACATGAGCCTTGTCCTGCTACTTGCTAAGATGGCAGTGACCATCTGGCCTTTTTGCCAAAAAACATAGCCTCTTGTTGCACGGGACAATGGCTCCATGCCTCTTGTAGGTTAATCTTGCTGATGCAGGGCAATGCCTGCATGCTACCTTACGGCTCAAGACCTGAGCACTCTATATTAACCCAATGCCATGTGCTATATATATACACTGATATCTGCAGAGCCAAGATGGTCCCTCTCTAACACCATATCAGTTATTACATTTATTAACATTAACTAATACTCAAGGATACTAATGTATAGGCACACATAGGTACAATATATATATAGATACCAAATTATAAACACAACTTACCCTCTTCAATCCATTCCCTCTCCATCTGATACAGATGAGTATCACAGTTGTCCTCATCACTTTTGACTCTCATGTAATCCTTCTAATACACTCACACACACACACATAGCCTCAATATCTAACCTCTCTCTCTCATACCCAACTCCACACTGTTTTTCCCTCTTCCTAAACATGATACCCAACTAACTGATACACCAAAAGAATAGAAACTAACTGACACACACCTATCCTTAAGTTCTAATAAACAACTGAACTAAAACTCGAACACACACACTATCCACTAAATACCCTGGCCTATGGCAGTACAACCAGGCAATGCCTATAGCTCACTTCCTAGCCTGCCCATGGCCAGAAAAGACCCCCAAAGCTCTTCACAGGCTAAGTGGCTTAAGGCCACAGCCCCTGCAATGACCATTGTTCGTATTACGTATTCTGGAATACGTATACGTATCTTGACTCGTATTGTATGTCTCCTGGCTTGGTTCGGCTTGTTTGGGTTGGCTTGGTTCGGCTTGGGTTGCTTATTGGTTCATCATGAACCAAGGAGAGAATCCTTACCTACCACCACCATCCCCATTTATAAGCCCAAGTCATTCTCTCTCTTCAATTACTTCTTCTTCTCTACCATTACTTTTTCACCTACCAGGAAGAGAGAGAGCTCTTAGGCTTGCAACTTGCTTCATGGAGGAACTCCGTTTTTAATGTTCCATTCTCTTCCACTCGAGATTCTAACACACTTTAATACTTAGCATTTCTAATTTCCATGGCTAAATTCATGTAGATCTAAGTTTATTTCATTTTCAGATTTCTTGAGTTTTGATCTACTTAACATTGTTATTTCTAAGTTTTGATGGTTCTATGTTGTAGAGAATTTCGTTCTGCCCCATTTTGACCCATAGAAGTCTGAATTCCGACTTTTGATGAAGAATTTTTGAGTCTTGAAGCCAGGGACTCCATGGTTCTTCTTCTCGGACAAGAAGAGAAGAAGAATAGTTTTTGAGCCGCATGGCAGTCTTCAGCCGCATGGAAGTACTTGATCGCATGAACGTTCATGCGGCAAGTCTCTTCTAGCCGCATGAGCTTGTCGCCCGTGCAGACGCATAAGAACCCCCTTTCTTAGCCGTATGAAGTTACTCCTCCGTTGTCGCATGGTACTGCACTTTCTAGCCATATGAAGTCTACTCCCTGCAGCCGCATAAAGCTTGGGAAATTCCCAGCCGCATAGGACTTCATGATTCCCAGTCGCATATAGCCTGTCACCTTTCATCCGCATATGGCCTCGGCCCAATCCAGCCGCATGAACCCCAATACTGCAGCCGCATATGCTTGACGAATTCTTCAGCCGCATAAGGCCCTGGCTACTTCTCAGCCGCATAGGCCTTGCCATGACCCAGCCGCATGAGAATCTATGGTTCGGCCGCATGTACTTGATTGAACCATAGCCGCATAAGTCCAACTTTTTTCTGAGCCGCATAAACCCTTAATTCTTAGCCGCATAAGACCCTGTGTTTCCAGCCGCATGAGCCCCCACTACTTCCAGCCGTATGTGCCCCCTTTATTCCCGAGCCGCATGGCATTGCCCCTTTTCTAGCCGCATATGCTTATCCTTCCTGGACCGCATAGGCGCGCGGTCATCAGCCGCATAAGCGTGTATGCTCTCTGCTGCATTAATGCAATTAGCTGCATGGCTCCTTCCATAGTCTTTTCCTCTTTTATTATTATTATTATATATTATTATTATTTAACTGAAATGTCACAATTATGTTTATACCATGTAAGTTCTGACATGATTCCAGGAACACGATAGTGGCCCGCCGTGGCGTACTCTTGACAAGTAAACTGACATGATATATCTCGACATGCTGTTACGACAGCTAGCCTGACATGACAAGTAAGAATGACCTTGACACCGTGGGCGATTGTGTTTGTACAAATAAACCAGTACTGTCTTACATCATATCTAGGATAGGGAACCCTGAGTACCACGGTCAGGGATACCTACTGCAATTGACTAAGGCTAATAAACTAAAATAATCCAGTAGTCATGGAGAGATTTCCCAGCTACAGGCAATCCCGTTATCTGGGCGTACTGAGCGGACTTGTAGCCTACTGACGAGTAGGGCACAGTTTCAGCACACAGTCATGTGGTGCATCCTTCATAAACGGACATTCGACCTGGATAACCTGGATGGTCTGCAGGACTTGTGGCTATTAGGATAATCTCATTGCATTTGCTAGTAACTAGGCCTGTGATAACCCTAGTTAGTTAAAGTATCAAGCCGTACTCATTGCTTGGCCATGACTGATTGAATAAAGTCTAGTCCATCTTAGTTTCGTCCTGATCCTGTACAAGATTGTGACATGACATGATTCCTTATGTTGGCCTTAATAATAAAGATTAGGGGTCCAGTTCTGTTCAGGCGAAGGGTTACAACCCCGGTCCTTGTTTGGTTTAAGGGTTGTAACCTGGCTCCCGGAGCAGTTCTGTGTCCTCTCTTCATTTATTGTCGTATTGTATCCCATGCCATGCTCGTCATGTTTTGCCTTACTTCAATAGCATGATTACTTATGCTGGCCATAACAATAAAGATCATGGGTCCAGTTCTGTTCAGGCGAAGGGTTACAACCCCGTTCCTTATTTGGTTTAAGGGTTGTAACCTGGCTCCCGGAGCAGTTCTGTGTCCTCTCTTCGTTTATTGTCTTATTACCTTATCAATAGTATTGAGGTAGGTTTCTATTCAGGAGAAGGATTGTAACCCTGGTCCTTGTTTGGTTTAAGTGTTGCAGTATGGCTACCTGAATGGTTTCCTCGTGCTCAATTTATTATTGTTATCTCTATTATTATCAGTTCTTTATTTATTATCTTTAATATTCATTATGATATACTGGTTTTAGTTCCTAAGTGAAGCCTCCTTTGTGGCACTTGCTCTTTCTGGGGTCTGACCCAGCTGGTTTTGTATGGCCAGATATCGGAGCAGCACCAGAGGATCTACCTGTCTTCCAGCCAGATGGTGACCACCAGGCGTAACCCTGGCAACGTGTGGGTTTCTTTTTGTCCTCCCACTTTATTGTAAAATTATTCTTTTGAGGCATTTAGCCGACCAGTACGTGTTAGCTCGGTTGTACCTTTATTTACTGTCTGCCTACGGGCTGTAACATGATCGACAAATCCTAGGGTTGATCATGTATGATTAAAACTCTTGCTAGCCTTGATATTTTGTACGACTAGCTTCATGATCATTCGAATCTGTAATGTATGGGACGCCTTACTATTGTATATTTGGTGCTGTGACATCTTGTGACTATTATTGCTTGCTTGAGATTGAGGCAATAGGCTTATTCATGACCATAGGTGAATGATAGATTGTAGTTAAACCCTTATGTATCTAGACAGCCGTGACCGTATAGCGTGGGTTGTACTTCAATATATGTAGCTGGCTATGTACGCCCCTGCTCTCCAGTATTCTGATTCTGGGGCATTATATGGTTTAAGTGGTGGCCCATACAGGTCTTAAAAATCAAGATATGTGAGGGTTTACCAAATAGATGTCTCAATCAGTACTCGTCCTTGATCTCTGCTCGTATCTTCTAAATCCCTTAAAATCTTGACCCGATCACATGCTTGTATCGTTGATCTGTCTTGTTCCTTCCTTATTGTTCCCTATGCCGTCTTCCTCAGTGGCATTGTTCCTGGTCCTACCGATCAGCAAGGTGGAGCACCTTCCGTGGACCAGCAGCAACTCGGAGATCAAGTCCAGCATTCCGGAGTAGCCTCCAGAGTCGTGCCTATTGGAGGAGAGCCACCAGTTTAGCCCGTTCAGCCTGCGGAGCCTGATGATGGCACTTTGGTGGGTCTCATCAGGGTAACAGTACGGCCAACAGCTTCGAGCGCTTGAACCCTCCCTTCTTCGATGGCAGTAAAGATGCGATCGCTGCAGATGCTTGGCTTCAGGACACAGAGGTGACTATAGAAGTAGCCAGGATGCCCGTGAACAAGAAAGTGGCCGTAGTGCATCTGCAGCTATTGGATCTTGCCCGCAGCTGGTGGGCGGCGCAAGCCGTTGGATTAGTGGCACCTATTGCTTGGCAGTATTCAGAGAGAGATTCCAGACCAAGTACTTCGATGCTGTAGCTCGGTATGATCTACAGACGAGGTTCACAAATCTGAAGCAGATGGGCAGGACGGTCGACGGATATGTGGTCGAGTTTTCCATGCTTAGTCGGTTTGCTCCCACCTTGGTGGCGACCAAGTTCGATAGAGCCAAGCAGTTCCAGCAGGGACTTCACCTGGAGATTCTATTAGCAGTGGAGCAGTTTGAGCATCAAACTTTTGATGCGTTATTGAGAGAAGCTAGGAGGCATGAGTATACCTCCCAGAGGATCATGGATAGGACCGGAGGTCGAAAGTGCTCCCACAGCCAGATGAATCAGTCTTCAGCACCAGCCCCGACAGCCAGGGCTTTGACCATTGGAGCTCCGAGGCGGGTGGCCTCAGTGACGTTGGTTCAGCATTCAACCCCGACGCACCCCCAGCAGTAGAAGCACTCTTCCGCAGTGGGATGTTCTCATTGTGGAAAGCCGAGGCATGTGGTATCAGAGTGTTGCAGAGTACAGGGGTTGTGCTTGGTTTGTGGTGCCCTTGACCACATGGTTAGGAACTGCCCGAACAGGAGGAGTTCCTCTTCTTCGGTCTTCACTAGTCCTTCAATTAGAGGACTAGCTCCAGTCCAGCAGCAGCAGCAGTACCCGTTCCCGAGGCCATTGTCGATGCAGGCCCAGGCATTCCAACAGCAGAGACCGCAGCAGTATGCCCAAGCCCAAGCCTTGATCCAGAGCAGGCAGAGAAATTTTCAGCAGAGGGGACCCGCACCCAGAGGACATGGTCAAGTGCTGGCTTTGACAATAGAAGAGGAAGGAATTGCACCAGGAGAGGTGGTGGCAGGTACTATTCTCGTCAACACCTTTCCAGCTTTAGTATTATTTGATTCTGGTGCCTCGCATTAATTTATGTCTGCACGATTCGTGACACGGATAGGACTGGAGCCCGAGTCATTATCAGTAAGACTCAATATACTTACTGGTAATGGTCTTGTGGGAGTAGATAGAGTGTTTTCTTCGTGTCGGATCGAAGTTAGCGGTAGAGAATTCCCCGCTAGATTGATAGAGTTCCCGATGGACGATTATGATGTGGTCTTAGGGATGGATAGGTTGACGAACCAGTATGCTAGGATAGACTGCCACATTGGCAGGGTTGTTTTTAGTATTCCAGGCGAGCCAGAGTTTTTCTTCTCCCGAGGCGAAGTTAAACCTTCTTCTTCGGTGTTACGGATGGCAGTAGCAGCAGTGCAGTTGCCTCGGATAGTTGAGGAGTTTCCAGATGTTTTTCCAGAAGAGCTTCCAGGGATACCGCCAGAGCAGGAGATCGAGTTCACCATCGACTTGATTCCCGGATCAGCCCAGTGTCAGAGAGAGTCTACAGGATGGTACCGTCAGAGCTAGAGATATTGTACAAGATGATTGAAGAACTCAGAACCAGGAGATTCATTCGTGCAAGTAGATCACCTTGGGGAGCCCCGATGCTTCTTATAAAAAAGAAGGATGGTACATCCAGATTATGTGTAGATTATCGTACCTTGAACTCAGTGACAATCAAGAACAGATACCCTCTCCCGAGGATAGATGACTTATTTGATCAGCTCAAGGGGGCAACAGTATTCTCGGAGATCGACTTGCGATCAGGATACCATCAGATCAGAGTCAGAGAGCAGGATATCCCAAAGACAGCTTTTAGATCGAGATATGGGTATTGGAAGTTCCTTGTTATGCTATTTGGAGCAACCAATACGCCGGTAGTATTCATGGACCTCATGAATCGCATCTTCATGCCTTACTTGGATCAGTTTGTGATTGTGTTCCTAGACGACATCCTGGTCTATAGCAAGAGCGAGGCAAATCATGTGCAGCATCTCAGAGTTGTCCTCTAGATTCTCAGAGGGCACCAGTTGTATGCCAAGTTCAGTAAATGCGAGTTCTGGCTCGACCGTATTTTATACTTGGGTCATATCATCACCAGAGGAGGAGTAGAAGTGGATCCCCAAAAGATCGTGGCCATTGAGTCATGGCCAGTGCCTAGCACAGTTGTAGAAGTTCATAGTTTTCTTGGTTTGGCCGGCTACTACCGGCGATTTGTTTCAGACTTTGCTCAAATTTCTGCGCCATTGACCCAGTTGACCCGTAAGGATGTACAGTTTGCTTGGACAGTAGAGTGCCAGGATTCTCTTGAGAAGTTGAAGCGAGGCTTGATGACGGCTCCTATTCTCATGCTTCCAGATAGGACCGGAGGATTCTCTGTGTATTGTGATACTTCAGGAAGAGGCTTAGGATGTGTTCTGATGCAGCATGGGAAGGTAATAGCTTATGCGTCACGATAACTTCGTGATCATGAAAGGAATTATCCAACCCATGATTTGGAACTGACAGCAGTAGTGTTTGTACTTAAGTTGTGGAGGCACTACTTGTACGGAGATAGGGTGGCGATTTTCACCGACCACAAGAGCCTAAAGTATGTTTTCACTCAGAAGGATCTTAACATGCGTCAGAGGAGATGGCTAGAGCTACTTGTGGATTACGATGTCAACCTATAGTATCATCCTGGGAAGGCCAACGTCGTTGCAGATGTGTTGAGCAGGAGAGCCGAAGTTTATTTCCTAACAGCACAACCAGAGCTGTTAGCAGATCATTAGAAGATGGGCATAAAAGTTGTTCTTCCTACCAGTGTGGCATTGATGGCCAGCATGCAAGTTCAGTCCACTATAGTCGAGAGGATTCGGAAGGCACAGTCAATAGATTCTAAGCTTCAGCGGCTTAGAGCAGTGTACGAGACAGGTCGAAGGACAGAGTTATGTATCCATAAGGATGGTAAATTTCGACATGGGAAGCATCTTTGTGTACCCAGCGGAGATATCAGACAGGCGATCATGGCAGAGGCTCACAGTTCGAAGTATTACATTCATCCCGGTGGTACGAAGATGTACCGTGATATCCGTCAGTACTTCTGGTGGAATTGCATGAAGAGGGAGGTAGCCCGGTTTGTCTCTCGATGTTTGGTTTGCCAATAAGTTAAAGCTGAACAACAGAGGCCAGCTGGACTTCTTCAGCCCTTGCCAATTCCAGAATGAAAGTGGGAGCATATAACCATGGATTTTGTGACAGGATTACCTTGACCCCCGGCCGGTAGAGACGCTATTTGGGTTATTATAGACCGGCTCACGAAAGTGGCTCACTTTCTTCCGTTCAGAGTTGGTCTGCTGACGGCTCAGCTAGCAGAGATGTACCTCAGGCAGATCGTCCGACTTCACGGTGTACCAGTCAGTATCACCTCGGACAGAGATTCAAGATTTACGTCGCACTTTTGGCATAGTCTGCAAGAGAGTTTGGGGACTCACCTCCAGTTCAGCTCGGCTTATCATCCGCAGACAGATGGTCAGTCAGAACGCAAAATCCAGACTCTTGAAGATATGTTGAGATCTAACCCACTCAACTTTGGTGGTTCGTAGGAAGATTACTTGCACCTGGTGGAGTTCTCGTACAACAACAGTTTCCAGGCCAGCATTCAGATGGTACCGTTCGAGGCATTGTATGGCAGGAAGTGTCGATCCTCGCTAGCATGGGACAATGTTGGGGAGAGGCAGATGCTCGGTCCGAAAATTATTTCTCAGACCGTTGAAGTGGTCAGGAGAGTCAGAGATCACCTTCGAGTTGCCCAAGATCGCCAGCATCATTGGGCCGATACTCAACGGCGCCCTCTTGAGTTTTCTGTCGACAACCATGTATTCCTAAGGATTTTGCCTAACCGTGACGTCATTCGTTTTGGCGTACGGGGAAAGCTTAGTCCTCGGTATATAGGGCCGTTAGATATTCTGGAGCGAGTAGGTGATGTGTCATATCGTCTCGCTCTTCCACCGTCGCTACGAGAGGTACATGACGTATTTCATGTATCCTAACTACGACGGTATATTCCGGACCCGAGCCATATCCTGGATCAATCAGAATTAGTTGTTGGTACCAACCTTTTGTATGAGGAGAGGCCCCTGTCTATATTGGACCGAAGAGAGAAAATACTCAAGAACAAGACTATTATTTTAGTTCGTATTACTTGGGGTCATCACTCTTTGGGTGAGTCAACGTGAGAGCGCGAGGATGATATCCAATCCGATATCCTGACCTGTTTAACTCGTGAGGTATAATATCTTTCTTACGTCTCATGCCTTCGATTCCTTGCTTGCATGAATAATTACTTGATTGCTTGATTAGTATAGCTTGCCTGAGATTAGTATAGCTTGTCCTTGCATTTCTAACCTCTTGACTAAATTCCTATGAGAGAATTCTTTTAAGGTGGGTAGAGTTGTAATGACCATTGTTCGTATTACGTATTTTGGAATACGTATACGTATCTTGACTCATATTGCATGTCTCCTGGCTTGGTTCGGCTTGTATGGGTTGGCTTGGTTTGGCTTGGGTTGCTTATTGGTTCATTATGAACCAAGGGGAGAACCTTTACCTACCACCACCATCCCCATTTATTAGTCCAACTCATTCTCTCTCTTCAATTACTTCTTCTTCTCCACCATTACTTCTTCACCTACCAGGAAGAGAGGGAGCTCTTAGGCAAGTACAGCTTTTTTCATGGAGGAACTCCATTTTTATTGTTCCATTCTCTTCCTCTCGAGATTCTAACACACTTTAATATTTAGCATTTCTAATTTCCATGGCTAAATTCATGTAGATCTAAGTTTATTTCATTTTTGGATTTTTTGGGTTTTGATCTACTTAACATTGTTATTTCCAAGTTTTGATGGTTCCATGTTGTTGAAAATTTCGTTCTGCCCCATTTTGACCTATAGAAGTCTGAATTCTGACTTCGGATGAAGGATTTTTGAGCCTTGAAGCCTGGGACTCCATGGTTCTTCTTCTCGGAGAAGCAGAGAAGAAGAACAGTTTTTGAGCCATATGGCAGTCTTTAGCCGTATGGAAGTACTTGATCGCATGAACGTTTATGCGACAAGTCTCTTCTAGCCGCATGAGCTTGTCGCCCGTGCAGCCGCATAAGAACCCCCGCATGAAGTTACTCCTCCGCTGCTGCATGGTACTGCGCTTTCTAGCCGCATGAAGTCTACTCCCTGCAGCTGCATAAAGCTTGGGCAATTCCCAGCCGCATAGGACTTCATGATTTCCAGCCGCATATAGCCTGTCTCCTTTCAGCCGCATATGGCCTCGGCCCAATCCAGCCGCATAAAGAGCTGGATAAGGTGCATATGCTTGACGGATTCTTCAGCCGCATAAGGCCCTGGCTACTTCTCAGCCGCATAGGCCTTGCCATGACCCAGCCGCATGAGAATCTATGGTTCGGCCGCATGTACATGATTGAACTACAGCCGCATAAGTCCAACTTTTCCCTGAGCCGTATGAACTCTTAATTCTTAGCCGCATAAGACCCTGTGTTCCCAGTCGCATGAGCCCCCACTACTTCCAGCCGCATGTGCCCTCCTTCATTCCTGAGTCGCATGGCATTGCCCCTTTTCTAGCCGCATATGCTTATCCTTCCTGGATCGCATAGGCGCGCGGTCCTCAGCCGCATAAGCACGCATGCTCTCTGCTGCATTAATGCAATTAGCTGCATGGCTCCTTCCACAGTCTTTTCCTCTTTTATTATTATTATTATATATTATTATTATTATTTAACTGAAATGTCATAATTATGTTTATACCATGTAAGTTCTGACATGATTCCAGGAACACGATAGTGGCCCACCGTGGCGCACTCTTGACAAGTAAACTGACATGATACATCTTGACATGCTTTTACGACAGCTAGCCTGACATGACAAGTACGAATGACCTGGACACCGTGGGCGATTGTGTTTGTACAAATAAACCAGTACTGTCTTGCATCATGTCTAGGATAGGGATCCTTGAGTACCACGGTCAGGGATACCTACTGCAATTGACTAAGGCTAATAAACTAGAATAATCCAGTAGTCATGGAGAGATTTTCCAGCTACAGGCAATTCTGTTATCTGAGCGCACTGAGTGGACTTGTAGCCTACCGACGAGTAGGACACATTTCCAGCACACAGTCATGTGGTGCATCCTTCATAAATAGACATTCGACCTGGATAACCTGGATGGTCTGTAGGGCTTGTGGCTGATGGGATAATCTTATTGCATTTGCTAGTAACTAGGCCAGTGATAACCCTAGTTAGTTGAAGTATCAAGCCGTACTCATTGCTTGGCCGTGACTGATTGAATGAAGTCTAGTCCAGCTTAGTCTCGTCCTGATCCTGTACAAAATTGTGATATGACATAATTACTTATGCTGGCCTTAACAATAAAGATTAGGGGTCTAGTTCTGTTCCGGCGAAGGGTTACAACCCCGGTCCTTGTTTGGTTTAAGGGTTGTAACCTGGCTCCCGTAGCAGTTTGTGTCCTATCTTCGTTTATTGTCGTATTATACCCCATGCCATGCTCGTCATGTTTTACCTTACTTCAATAGCATGATTACTTATGTTGGCCTTAACAATAAAGATCAGGGGTCCAATTGTGTTCAGGCAATGGGTTACAACCCCGGTCCTTGTTTGGTTTAAGGATTGTAGCCTAGCTTCCGGAGCAGTTTTGTGTCCTCTCTTCGTTTATTGTCTTATTACCTTATCAATAGTATTGAGGCAGATTTCTATTCAGGAGAAGGATTGCAACCCTGATCCTTGTTTGGTTTAAGGATTGTTGTCTGGCTACCTGAATAGTTTCCTCGTGCTCAATTTATTATTGTTATCTCTATTATTATCAGTTCTTTATTTATTATCTTTAATATTCATTGTGATATGTTGGTTTTAGTTCCTAAGTGAAGCCTCCTTTGTGGCACTTGCTTTTTCTGGGGTCTGACCCAGCTGGTTTTGTATAGCCAGATATCGGAGCAGCACCAGAGGATCTACCTGTCTTCTAGCCAGATGGTGACCACCAGGCGTAACCTTGGCAACGAGTGGGTTTCTTTTTGTCCTCCCACTTTATTGTAAAATTATTTTTTTGAGACGTTTAGCTGACGAGCACATGTTAGCTCGATTGTACCTTTATTTACTGTCTGCCTACGGGCTGTAACATGATCGGCAAATCATAGGGTTGATCATGTATGATTAAAACTCTTGCTAGTCTTGACATTTTGTACGACTAGCTTCATGATCATCCGAATATGTAATGTATGGGATGCCATACTATTGTATATTTGGTGCTCTGACATCTTGTGACTATTATTGCTTGCTTGAGATTGAGACAATAGGCTTGTTCATGACCATAGGTGACTGATGGATTGTAGTTAAACCCTCATGTATCTAGACAGCCGTGACCGTATAGCGAGGTGGGTTGCACTTCAATATACGTAGCTGGCTATGTATGCCCCCGCTCTACAGTATTCTGGTTCTGGGGCGTCACAGCCCCAAAATCAATGCACATCAAAAACCCAAACACTCAGTTGACAGTTAACATGAAATCCCTATTTATCTGTATCAGTCAAATCCAAGAACCCTAATTTTAAACCTAAACTTAATGCAAATATCGAACCAACACACATGTCAGGGGGGTGGTCATGTGTGTGACACACACACGTGTCCACGTGTCAACAATAAGTCAAAATCGTGTCCAAATAGTGGGGGTTGACACAGTATTAAAGACAACACAGAGGCTGCCTCGTACAGTGGTGTCGAACATCACAGGACACAACACACACCCTCTTGTGTCACGTGCTCATGTCTAGAGATAGCCTAGGTATAGGGGTAGGAGTCTAGGTGCCTGCACAATGTCCACGAAGTGACGTGCCCAAGTGGTTCGTGCGTATCAGTGGAGATTTAGAGTGTGTACAGTGACAGTGAAAAACCCGTGCGCATGTGATTTCTCATAAGCTACTCTATAAAACCCAATAAAACTTTGGGGGCATGTTCTCAGACATTGCCCCCACATCTTCATTAATTTTCGTGTCATATGAATCAATGTCGTGTCCGTTAGGACACCCGAGCAGCAGGGGAGCCGCACGAGCCCCGTACGATGTCTCGTGCTGCATGTCCGAGTGCTAAAACAGTATCCAAACATGCGTAAAATTGACTCAGTCATTTAGGGTTGTAATATACACATGTTAAGCTACACATACATGTAATTAGTTTTACAAATTACTAAAATCCATTCCTATGTGGCATTTCACCAAACACTTCTTCAAAAACACCGATACGTGTCCGATACGAACACGAAATGGACATGAATTCCTACGAAACTTGGAATACACCTAGGGGAACCCTAAATGAATGCATCTATGGAAAGAAATCAGAAATTTATTAGGGTTTGTAGGGTTTTACCTATTGAGAGTTCAAACTCAATGTAAAGAACCTCGACTTGACGTCTTCCTCAATTTTCTACGGTTCAAACGTCCTCCAACCTTGCTAGCAAGCCTCCACAAGTCTTCTCTACCATTGGGGATGATGATGCAATTGATTTGACTCAATTTGGACTCAATTTGGATTTATTAGGAGAAGTTTAGGGAAGAACAAAGTAGGGTTCTTCTAGTTTTTAAAGAGAGGCAAGGGCTTCTAAGTGTGACACTTATAGGAGGGAAAGGCTTGTATGGCTGGCCACTAGATGAATTAGGGTTAGGTTTAGGTATAGATGAGTGGCTAGGGCTTGTCCACCCAATTCCAAGCCTTCCTATTGGTTCAAGGCTTTATTTTTCACAAATATCCTAATTAAGGAAAATATCCTACCACAATAATATCTAAATATTACTAACCTTGGTACTTAGTAGGAATGTTCTAACCATGATTCTAACCTCAAGACTAATCTAGGTTAGGTTAAACTTCTAGGTTAAGGCTTAACTAAAAGATTAGCACAATATTTAATTAATATAAATTACAAATTCACAAAATTATCAAAATGACCAAAATACCCTTAGGCTATAAAGTAGTAATATGACATTATAATCACATGACTAGGCTCCCTTGGTCATGGTTAGTCTCTAGACTTAGCAAAACTAGGGTTTAACTAGTTAACTATCAAAATCACAATTCAATATTTTAAATAGTTTAAATAGATTAAAAATTACCAAAAATCATAATATGATTTAAATATCATAATTAAATGATTATAATTATAAAATTTTAAAATTAACCTCATTTTTTAAAACTGTGATTTACAAGTCTACCCCCCTAAGAAGAATTTCGTCATCGAAATTAAGATGATCGTACTCCTCCTAGGTCAAACTCCCAATCAAACGAGGTCAAGATAATATGCAATCATAGTCCTACTGGTCGTGATTCTACAGTCTCGAACAGGGTAACTACGCTATCTAGCATATGTAACACCCAGTTTTTCAAATAAGGGTAATTTTGAAATTTTATAATTATAATTATTATTTATTGATATTTATTTCATATTATGATTTTTGGTGATTTTTAATCATTTTTAAACTATTTAAAAACAGTTTTAAGTCATGACTTGTGATTTTGATATGCTGCTAGTGAAACCCTAGAGACTGGATGACCTAGAGCCTAACCATGTCATTAGGATGATTTAATTATCATATTAGCTTGAGGGTATTTTTGTCATTTAGTAAAATTTGAATTTATTTTAATTTATTGAATTGGTGATTCCTAGTTTGGACTTTGACTCATTTGAGACTTATAGACTAGCTTAGAAGCTAACCCTAGCTATGGTGAACCTAATCTAACTTAAGTTAACCTACTTTTAGTCATTAGAACTAGTTTTGGAATAGGAGGATTATGTTTAGTGAAATCATTTCATGACTTATGGTTTAATGCAATGACTTGTGATTTATGACTTCATGACTTGTAACTTAAGTCCATAGGCCCACAACTTAAAGCCCTAACCCTAACTAAACTCTAAGTGACCAGCCATATAGAGATTCCTACTCTTATATAAAGCCTTCTCTCCTTGTTCTTGCCTCTTTTATGTTCATCCAAGCTTTTGAAGGAAAGGTAATTCCTCCACCTTCCAAAATTCATAGAAAATTCATTTTTAATCCTTTTTTACCCAAATCTTTTGCATATGATTCTAACCATCCTCTATTTGCTGATTTTGAGGAGCAATCTCAGATTTAGAGCAATTGGGAGGAGTTGGCTAGCAACGGGAACCGATTGATTTGGGGCTTTTTCTTGATCCTTGCAATCTATAGGTAAAACCCTCAAATTATGTTTAATTCCTGTTTTTAGTACATGGTAGCTTAGATTTAGGTGTCCCCTAGCCATAGTAGAAGTTTAGTGCAAATTGTATTAGGTTTCGTATCCGTATAGGACACGTATCACTTGTGTAGGCTAGGTGTTTGATGAAATGCCCAAGCCGTTTGAAATTACTATTTTTGCTAATGTTTTTGAATAGGATCCTGGATCTAGGGTTTGCTTATTGATTTTTGTCCTTACTTTCTAATTTTAGCTTCGTGTCATGTCCACACAGGGACACAAACACACTGTCCCCGTACTGTACACAGTGTCCTGCATCACGGGGTCCATTCCTTCCTGCACAGGACACGTGGACACGCCATTTTTGGCAAGGATGATGGGGCATCGACTGACATCAGTCTCCCAAAAGATGGGATGGAATGGTGGAGTGTGCGAGGAGCTATCCTCTTCGTACTGGCCGCGGGGCCTGCTGTGCGTGTGCGATTTTCTTCGCTGAAACGCGATCGGACACGCCTAGACACGCGTCTAGGACACAGTACAGGGTGTCGAAGGGGTAGCCCTACCCCTGGCGCACGTGTATGCACGGCTACGTGTCACCACGTTGCCAGTGTCGCGCGCTAGACACGCGCGCACGTGTGCACGACGCTACGCACTGTCCAGTGAGTCGTGTGGTGTTTGAGTGTCGTGAACACGACTGTGTCCACTTGTTTGAACACAAATGAGTGCCATGCCACGTGCACATGTGTGTTACTATTTACCAACCCTTAATTCATAGTTTTAACATGGTTTTGATATTCGAATTCCATCTTTCCCTAATCAACTGATACGCAGTTCCTGATTCTCATTTTCTAATTTTTAAAGTGTATTTAAACTGAATTTTTGATGATTAATTGTCATGTTTGATTCATACACATGTGTATCAGATTACTATAGGTTGGTTAATTACTGGTGTTAGGCTTTTTGGATTTCGAGTAGGTTTTGAATGAATAAACTGCTATTTGTAACACTATGCACTGTTTGTAAATCCTGAACTTTTCATTTCCTTTTAAAAACCGATTTGGTATTTAATTTACCATGTTTAAATTCATGGACACATGTGTTAGTTACTACTAGGTTGGGTTTGCATGTTAGATTAGGATGTTGTCAAGAGAAATAGATTTTCGAATGTGGGTTGGACTGATCAATGTATGACTGAACCTTCTTGGACTTTTATACTGTTAGTAATACTGAATTTTAATTCCAGTTTAAAACTGAATTCTGATGTTAAATTTGCCATGTTAAATTCATCACACATGTTTAGTTTTGTTTAAATGTTTGGTTGTGTTTGGTGTTAGGAAAATGGATTTCGAAATTGGTGATTGGGACTTATTATTAACTGTCATGTTGATTCCTATTTTCTGAGTTTGTTTTTCATTGTCATTGGTTCTCATTCTTCCCGAACAACACCATTTTTCTGAGTTTGACACTATCACATCGATTCACTATCACCCTTTCCTGATAACTGTCACACATGTACACTAGACATTGTCATGACACATATCACAAGTCTGAGAACACTGTTTCCTATTTCCTATTGATACACACTTTAATCCACTTTGACACTAGCACTTAACTGCCATGTATCTACACACACCCTATTATTTAAATGTCATGTGACACCTTACACTACACCCTCACATATATACATCACTGTTCACTAATTCCTATATGTGTGTCACACACACACATGTACATATAGACACAAACACATGTATCCCTCTCCTTATCTTTCTATATATGTGATATATATTATAATATAGCTATAGGTAAATGTGTTATTTATATAAATTAGATTTATTTTAATGTGTAAAATATGTGAGAGTATGCAATATGTGTGGAATATATGATTAGCCTATATGGCCTATAGCCTATATACATGGCACATAGCCTAAGGGTGTATCCCTATGTTATACAGCCTATGTATATGGCATGAATGCCAGTGAATGTGTGTTGTTGGCTTGTATAGCCTAGATATTATGTGTGTATGCTAGAACAGGGTAGTTAGGTTTAGTGAGACTTGTTTGGATTAGGCTTGACCTAGTTGACCTAGTTTGACTAGTGTAGTTTGACTACAGTTGACCGAGGGTTGACTTTAGCCTAGATTGACCCCAAACATCATGTAGATGTATTGTAGCAGTCTGTTATATTATTTTAGACATGTAGTGACTTGTACTGTTCTATAAGAGACAGACACCTCTCCTCAGACAGTAGATTCTCTTCATATATTCAGAGTATCAGGCGAGTTCATTCTCTGATAGTTCTTCCATTTACTTGTCGTTTAATGTACTTCAGTTGTAGCTAGTTCTATTTGATTCTCTATTACAAACACGATTTGATATTGTTGGATCCATTTCATGCGACACTCACGTATTCATGTCTGGCCTCTATTTCTGGAATCACCTACTGGAATTACCCTGGAATCACTTACTGGTATCATTCGTGTTCTGGCTGGACTTGTACTTATTTCGTGTCGGGTTATAGATTCACTTGTACTTGTTGGGCGGAGGAAATATTGAAGTAGACATGTGAACATTTCCAAATACTGGAACCACTTCCTTGGAATTATACTGGAATGATAGCCATCCCACACTTGGCCGAGTGTGCGGTGTACCGTATTACCTACAGCCGTTCATATGTCGATCCCGATATTTTAGAACACACTGTTAGAGTATAGGCTGGACTCATCCTGGAATCCTTGATCACTGACTGGAATCACCTTATACGTGACTTATCTTGTGCTGGAATCAACTGGCATTAGATTACATTGTCAAGACTCACACATGACTCTTATTATACGGTCTGGACTTATATCATGCTACTCTAGTTCATCTAAATTATATTTTACAGTCTTCATTGCCATGTTTCTCTTCTTGTTTAGTTACTTTACTTTCCTTGTACCTTAATTGTTTCTCTACATCACTACATATATAAAACTGCCATGTTCATCAATATAACTGTCTATAACTGTTTATAGTTCTCTGTCATTTACTTGGGATTCTTGATGAGTTGTACTCTTTTCTGTCCTGACTGGACCTGTTGAAAATTTTACAGATGATTGCCCTGAGGATACTTGCCCTACTTATTATGGACCAGGAGACGGCTTAGCTACCTTTGGCCTCGACACTCAGGAGTGATCGGGAGACTAGCTAGTTGACTAGGTTCAGTTTCATGTTTTAGAACTTGAATTGTAAAAATAAGTTGAGATATGTTATTTTGATATTATTAGAGATTATATTATTTTAGTAGTTAATTTTATTGTTGTATTCAGTCTTAGTTATAAATTTATGTGTTACAATATCGTGCTTAGACTGTGATTGAGATTATATTATATCTATACTTGTCCTCCGTTCGGAGTTGAGATTTGATAAGTACATTATAATTGCGTGAGTTGTTGGTGAGATAGTAACCTAGGACAGCGTTCTACCGTCGACACTGCGGCGTAGTCTGGGCGTTGTTACGTGCTTGTACCCTCACTGTGGGTGCGGGTCGTGACACGTTTTTAATGGTGGCCCATACAGGTCGAGAGTCGCATTAGTACGATATCGTGGTAGTACAACGGTTATTTGTACTGCTGTGCGCCTGCGATAGGAACTAAGGAATAGGCTTTAGTTGAGAGAGTACTCAATCACGGTTAGGACTACTTGAGAAGATTCCTGGGATGAACCTTGAGAATCTTATTATAAACTATCTCGAAATTCTATTCTGACAGTATTTGTCCATCTTCCTTGTTCATCGTTGAATTTGATTCTTGGTATTCATTATTGACTTGATTTTCTACCAAGATAACATCATGGGCTAGGTTGCCTCAGTCATGGAATCTAGATTCTTCTACAGCCATATTAGCTGGTTTGGCGATGATATAGAGTCTGATTTTGGATGTATTTCTCGGGTATGGGAATTTAAAGTTTTCGCAGCCAAGCTAGCGGTAATGCAAAAATTTTAAATACCATGATTCTAGAGGTGTATACATTAGTTGTGGACTCTATGGATTATTATAGTCATACTTACTAGTGTGACGAGGATTCTGGTAACATGGTTCTGGATAGACGGGTATGATTATCATATTGCAGAATAGATACCATATAGATGGTGCCCTAGTATAATTGAGTGGAATATCAGTGTGGATATTACTTGAGTGTCATGGATTAGATAGAGGGAGCTAGGCCACCTGTAGCGCAGCACCGTGCCCCGTACCATCAGAGAGATATACCCCAGAGGGGCAGGGCTTTTGCGCTGATAGTCAAGTAGACCAGCGCTACGGGTGACAGGTTAGCAGGTCTGTCTTTCATGTTTTTCTTTCCATCTTGTTGTGTGATTCCATTAGTACCTGTCAGGATATTACTTGTGATTTGCTAGATAGTGTAGCTACCCTGTTCGAGACTGTAGAATCATGACCAGTAGGATTTTGTTGCATGTTATCTATTGACTTTGATTGATTGGGGGTTGACCTAGTATGGGTACGATCATCTTAATTCCAAGGACGAAATTTTTTTAAGGGGGGTAGGATTGTAACACCCAGTTTTCCAAATAAGAGTAATTTTGAAATTTTATAATTATAATTATTATTTATTGATATTTATTTCATATTATGATTTTTGGTGATCTTTAATCATTTTTAAACTATTTAAAAACTATTTTAAGTCATGACTTGTGATTTTGATGTGCTGCTAGTGAAACCTTAGAGACTGGATGACCTAGAGCCTAACCATGTCATTAGGATGATTTAATTATCATTTTAGCTTGAGGGTATTTTTGTCATTTAGTAAAATTTGAATTTATTTTAATTTATTGAATTGGTGATTCCTAGTTTGGACTTTGACTCATTTGAGACTTGTAGACTAGCCTAGAAGCTAACCCTAGCTATAGTGCCCTAGTCTAACTTAAGTTAACCTACTTTTAGTCATTAGACCTAGCTTTGGAATAGGAGGATTAAGTTAAGTGAAATCATTTCATGACTTATGGTTTAATGCAATGACTTGTGATTTATGACTTCATGACTTGTGACTTAAGCCCATAGGCCCACAACTTGAAGCCCTAACCCTAACTAAACCCTTAGTGACCAGCCATATAGAGATTCCTACTCCTATATAAAGCCCCCTCTCCTTGTTCTTGCCTCTTTTATGTTCATCCAAGCTTTTGAAGGAAAGGTAATTCCTCCACCTTCCAAAATTCATAAAAAAAATCATTTTTAATCCTTTTTGACCCAAATCTTTTGCATACGATTCTAACCATCCTCTACTTGCTGATTTTGAGGAGCAATCTCAGATTTAGAGCAATTGGAAGGAGTTAGCTAGCAACGGAAATCGATTAATTTGGGACTTTTCCTTGATCCTTGCAATACATAGGTAAAACCCTCAAATTATGTTTAATTCCTATTTTTAGTGCATGGTAGCTTAGATTTAGGTGTCCCTTAGCCACAGTAGAAGTTTAGTGCAAATTGTATTAGGTTTCGTGTCTGTATAGGACACGTATCACTTGTGTAGGCTAGGTGTTTGATGAAATGCCCAAGCCGTTTGAAATTACTATTTTTGCTAATGTTTTTGAATAGGATCCTAGAACTAGGGTTTGCTTATTCATTTCTATCCTTACTTTCTGATTTTAGCTTCCTGTCGTGTCCACACGGGGATACGAACACGCTGTCCCCGCACTGTACACTGTGTCCAGCATCACGGGGTCCATTTCTTCCTGCACAGGACACGTGGATATGCCATTTTTTATAAGGATAATAGGGCATCGACTGACATTAGTCTTCCAAAAGATGGGATCGAATGGTAGAGTGTGCGAGGAGCTATCCTTCCCGCACTGACCGTGCGACCTGCTGTGCACGCACGATTTTCTTCGCTGATACGCGATCGGACACGCCTAGACACGCATCTAGAATACGGTACAGGGTGTCCAAGGGGCAGCCCTGCCCCTGGCACACGTGTATGCACGACCACGTGTTACCATGTGGCCTGTGTCACGTATTGGACAAGCGTGCACGCGTGCACGACGCTGCGTACTGTCCAGTATGTCTTGTGGTGTTTGAGTGTCGTGGACACGGTTGTGTCCACTTGGTTGGACACGAATGAGTGTCGTGGCACGTGCACATGTGTGTTACTATTTACCAACCCTTAATTCATAGTTTTAATATGGTTTTGATGTTCGAATTCTATTTTTCCCTAATCGACTGATACACAGTTCCTGATTCTCATTTTTTGATTTTTAAAGTGTATTTAAACTGAATTTTTGATGATTAATTGTCATGTTTGATTTATACACATGTGTATTAGATTACTACAGGTTGGTTAATTCTGGTGTTAGGCTTTTTGGATTTCGAGTAGGTTTTGAATGAATAAACCGCTATTTGTAACACTATGCACTGTTTGTAAATCCTGAACTTTTTAATTCCTTTTAAAAACCGATTTGGTGTTTAATTTACCATGTTTAAATTCATGGACACATGTGTTAGTTATTACTAGGTTGGGTTTGCATGTTAGATTAGGATGTTGTCAAGAGAAATAGATTTTCGAATGTGGGTTGGACTGATCAATGTATGACTGAAACTTCCTGGACTTTTACACTGTTAGTAATGCTGAATTTTAATTCCAGTTTAAAATTGAATTCTGATGTTAAATTTGCCATGTTAAATTCATCACACATGTTTAGTCTTGTTTAAATGTTTGGTTGTGTTTGGTGTTAGGAGAATGGATATCAAAATTGGTGATTGGGACTTATTATTAACTGTCATATTGATTCATATTTCCTGAGTTTCTTTTTCACTGTCATTGGTTCTCATTCTTCCCGAGCAATACTATTTTTCTGAGTTTGACAATATCACATTGATTCACTATCACCCTTTCCTGTTAACTGTCACACATGTACACTAGATACTGTCATGACACATATCACAAGTCTGAGAACACTGTTTCCCATTTTCTATTGACACACACTTTAATCCACTTTGACACTAGCACTTAACTGCCATGTATCTACACACACCCTATTATTTAAATGTCATGTGACACAATACACTACACCCTCACATATACACATCACTGTTCACAAATTCATATATGTGTGTCACACACACACACACATGTACACATAGACACAAACACATGTATCCCTCTCCCTATCTTTCTATATATGTGATATATATTATAATGTAGCTATAGGTAAATGTGTGTTATTTATATAAATTAGATATATTTTAATGTGTGTAATATGTGAGAGTATGCAATATGTGTGGAATGTATGATTAGCCTATATGGCCTATAGCCTATATATATGGCACATAGCCTATGGGTGTATCCCTATGTGATACAGCCTATGTATATGGCATGAATGCCAATGAATGTGTGTTGTTGGCTTGTATAGCCTAGATATTGTGTGTCTATGCTAGAACAGGCTGGTTAGGCTTAGTGAGACTTGTTTGGGTTAGGCTTGACCTAGTTGACCTAGTTTGACTAGAGTTGACCGAGGGTTGACTTTAGCCTAGATTGACCCCAAACATCATGTAGATGCATTGTAGCAGTCTGTTATATTATTTTAGACATGTAGTGACTTGTACTGTTCTATAGGAGACAGACACCACTCCTCGGACAGTAGATTCTTTTCAGATATTCAGAGTATCAAGCGAGTACATTCTCTGATAGTTCTTCCATTTACTTGTCTTTTACTGTACTTCAGTTGTAGCTAGTTCTATTTGATTCTTTATTACAAACACAATTTGATATTGTTGGATCCATTTCATGCAACACTCACTTATTCATGTCTGGCCTCTATTTCTGGAATCACCCTGGAATCACTTACTGGTATCATTCGTGTTCTGGCTGGACTTGTACTTATTTTGTGTCGGGTTATGGATTCACTTGTACTCGTTGGGCGGGGGAAATATTGGAGTAGACATGTGAACATTTCCAAATACTGGAACCACTCCCATGAAATTATACTGGAATGATAGTCATCCCACACTTGGCCGAGTGTGCGATGTGCCGTATTACCTACAGTCGTTCACATGTCGATCCCAATATTTTAAAATACACTGTTAGAGTATAGGCTGGACTCACCCTGGAATCCTTGATTACTGACTGGACTCGCCTTATACCGGACTCATCTTATGCTCGAATCACCTGGTATTAGATTACATTGTCTGGACTCACACATGACTCTTATTATACTGTCTGGACTTATATCATGCTACTCTAGTTCAGCTAGATTATATTTTACAGTCTTCATTGCCATGTTTCTCTTCTTGTTTAGTTACTTTACTTTCCTTGTACCTTAATTGTTTCTCTACATCACTACCTATATAAAACAGCCATGTTCATCAATATAACTGTCTATAACTGTTTATAGTTCTCTGTCATTTACTTGGGATTCTTAATGAGTTGTACTCATTCCTGTCCTGACTGGACCTGTTGAAAATTTTAAAGATGATTGCCCTGAGGATACTTGCCCTACTTATTATGGACCAGGAGACGGCTTAGCTACCTTTGGCCACGACACTCAGGAGTGATCGGAAGACTAGCTAGTTGACTAGGTTCAGTTTCATGTTTTAGAACTTGAATTATAAATAAGTTGAGATATATTATTTTGAGATTGTTGGAGATTATATTATTTTAGTAGTTAGTTTTATTATTGTATTCAGTCTTAGTTATAAATTTTTGTGTTATCATATCGTGCTTAGACTGTGATTGAGATTATATTATATCAATACTTATCCTCCGTTCGGAGTTGAGATTTAACAAGTACATTATAATTGCGTGAGTTGTTGGTAAGATAGTAACCTAGGACAGCGTTCTACCGTCGACACTGCGGCGTAGGCTGGGCGTTGTTACGTGCTCGTACCCTCACAGTGGATACGGGTCGTGATACATTTTTAGTGGTGGCCCATACAGGTCGAGAGTCGCATTACTGCGATGTCATGGTAGTACAACGATTAGTTGTACTGCTGCGCGCCTGCGATAGGAACTAAGGAATAGGCTTTAGTTGAGAGAGTACTCAATCACAGTTAGGACTACTTGAGAAGATTCTTGTGATGACCCGTGAGAATCTCATTATAAACTATCTCGAAATTCGATTCTGACAGTATATGTCTATCTTCCTTGTTCATCGTTGAATTTGATTCTTGGTATTCATTATTGACTTGATTTTCTACCAAGATAATATTATAGGCTAGGTTGCCTTAGTCATGGAATTTAGAGTCTTTTACAGCCATATTAGCTGGTTTGGCGATGAGATAGAGTCTGATTTTGGATATATTTCTCGGGTATAGGAATTTAAAGTTTTTGCAGCCAAGCTAGCGACAATGCAAAAATTTTAAATACCATGATTCTAGAGGTATATACATTAGTTGTGGACTCTATGGATTATCGCAGCCATACTTATTGGTGTGACGAGGATTCTGGTAACATGGTTCTGGATAGACGGGTATGATTATCAGATTGCAGAATAGATATCATATAGATGGTGCCCTAGTATAATTGAGTAGAATATCAGTGTGGATATTACTTGAGTGTCATGGATTAGATAGAGGGAGCTAGGCCACCTGTAGCGCAGCACCGTGCCCCGCACCATCAGAGGGATATACCCCAGAGGGGCAGGGCTTTTGCGGTGATAGTCAAGTAGACCGGCGCTACGGGTGACGGGTTAGCAGGTCTGTCTTTCATGTTTTCTTTCCATCTTGTTCTGTGATTCCATTAGTACCTGTCAGGATATTACTTGTGATTTGCTAGATAGTGTAGCTACCCTGTTCAAGATTGAGGAATCACGACCAGTAGGATTTTGTTGTATGTTATCTATCGAATTTGATTGATTGGGGGTTGACCTAGTAAGGGCACAATCATCTTAATTTTGAGGACAAAATTTTTCTAAGGGAGTAGGATTGTAACACCCAGTTTTTCAAATGAAAGTAATTTTGAAATTTTGTAATTATAATTATTATTTATTGATATTTATTTCACATTATGATTTTTGGTGATTTTTAATCATTTTTAAACTATTTAAAAACTGTTTTAAGTCATGACTTATGATTTTGATGTGCTGCTAGTGAAACCCTAGAGACTGGATGACCTAGAGCCTAACCATGTCATTAGGATGATTTAATTATCATTTTAGCTTGAGGGTAATTTTGTCATTTAGTGAAATTTGAATTTATTTTAATTTATTGAATTGGTGATTCCTAGTTTGGACTTTGACTCATTTGAGACTTGTAGACTAGCCTAGAAGCTAACCCTAGCTATGGTGACCCTAGTCTAACTTAAGTTAACCTACTTTTAGTCATTAGAACTAGTTTTGGAATAGGAGGATTAAGTTAAGTGAAATTATTTCATGACTTATGGTTTAATGCAATGACTTGTGATTTATGACTTCATGACTTGTGACTTAAGCCCATAGGCCCACAACTTGAAGCCCTAACCCTAACTAAACCCAAAGTGACCAACCATGTAGAGATTCCTACTCCTATATAAATCCCCCTCTCCTTGTTCTTGCATTTTTCATGTTTATCCAATCTTTTGAAGGAAAGGTAATTCCTCCACCTTCCAAAATTCATAGAAAAATTATTTTTAATTCTTTTTGACCCAAATCGTTTGCATATGATTCTAACCATCCTCTAATTGCTGATGTTGTGGAGCAATCTCAGATTTAGAGCAATTGGGAGGAGTTGGCTAGCAACGGGAATCGATTGATTTTGGGCTTTTTCTTGATCCTTGCAATCCATAGGTAAAACCCTCAAATTATGTTTAATTCCTGTTTTTAGTGCATGGTAGCTTACATTTAGGTGTCCCCTTGCCACAGTAGAAGTTTAGTACAAATTGCATTAGGTTTCGTGTCCGTATCGGACACGTATCACTTGTGTAGGCTGGGTGTTTGATGAAATATCCAAGCCGTTTCAAATTGCTGTTTTTGCTAATGTTTTTTAATAGGATCCTAGATCTAGGGTTTGCTTATTGATTTCTGTCCTTACTTTCTGATTTTAGCTTCGTGTCGTGTCCACACGGGGATACGAACAAGCTGTCCCCGTACTGTACACTGTATCCTGCATCACGGGGTCCATTTCTTCCTGCACTGGACACGTGGACATGCCATTTTTGGTGAGGATGACGGGACATCGACTGACATCAGTCTCCTAAAAGATGGGATCGAATGGTGGAGTGTGCGAGGAGCTATCCTCCCCGCACTGGCCGTACGACCTACTGTGCATGCGTAATTTTCTTCGCTGATACGCGATCGGACACGCCTAGACATGCATCTAAGACATGGTACATAGTGTCCAAGGGGTAGCCCTACCCCTGGCGCATGTGTATGCACGGCCACGTATCACCATGTGGCCTGTGTCGTGCGTTGGACACGCGTGCACGACGCTGTGCACTGTCCAGTGTGTCGTGCGGTGTTTAAGTGTCGTGGACACGGCTGTGTCCACTTGGTTGGACACGAATGAGTGCCATGACACGTGCTTATGTGTATTCCTATTTATCGACCCTTAATTCATAGTTTTAATATGGTTTTGATGTTCGAATTCCATTTTTCCCTAATCGACTGATACACAGTTCCTGATTCTCATTTTCTGATTTTTAAAGTATATTTAAACTGAATTTTTGATGATTAATTGTCATGTTTGATTCATACACATGTGTATTAGATTACTACAGGTTGGTTAATTACTGGTGTTAGGCTTTTTGGATTTCGAGTAGGTTTTGTATGAATAAACTGCTATTTTTAATACTATGCACTGTTTGTAAATCCTGAACTTTTCATTTCCTTTTAAAAACCGATTTGGTGTTTAATTTACCATGTTTAAATTCATGGACACATGTGTTAGTTACTACTAGGTTGGGTTTGCATGTTAGATTAGGATGTTGTCAAGAGAAATAGATTTTCGAATGTAGGGTTGGACTGATCAATGTATGACTGAAACTTCCTGGACTTTTACACTGTTAGTAATGCTGAATTTTAATTCCAGTTTAAAACAGAATTCTGATGTTAAATTTGCCATGTTAAATTCATCACACATGTTTAGTTTTGTTTAAATGTTTGGTTGTGTTTGGTGTTAGGAGAATGGATTTTGAAATTGGTGATTGGGACTTATTATTAACTGTTATGTTGATTTCTATTTCCTGAGTTTGTTTTTCACTGTCATTGGTTCTTATTCTTCCCGAGCAACACCATTTTTTTGAGTTTGACACTATCACATTGATTCACTATTACCCTTTCCTGTTAACTGTCACACATGTACACTAGACACTGTCATGACACATATCACAAGTCTGAGAACACTGTTCCCTATTTCCTATTGATACACACTTTAATCCACTTTGACACTAGCACTTAACTGCCATGTATCTACACACACTATATTATTTAAATGTCATGTGACACATTACACTGCACCCTCACATATACACATCACTGTTCACTAATTCCTATATGTGTGTCACACTCACGCACATGTACACATAGACACAAACACATGTATCCCTCTCCCTATCTTTCTATATATGTGATATATATATTATAATGTAGCTATAGGTAAATGTGTGTTATTTATATAAATTAGATATATTTTAATGTGTGAAATATATGAGAGTATGCTATATGTGTGGAATGTATGATTAGCCTATATAGCCTATAGCCTATATACATGGCACATAGCCTATGGGTGTATCCCTATGTGATACAGCCTATGTATATGGCATGAATGCCAGTAAATGTGTGTCGTTGGCTTGTATAGCCTAGATATTGTGTGTGTATGCTAAAACAGGCTGGTTAGGCTTATTAAGACTTGTTTGGGTTAGACTTGACTTAGTTGACCTAGTTTGACTAGACTTGACCGAGGGTTGACTTTAGCCTAGATTGACCCCAAACATAATGTAAATGCATTGTAGCAGTCTGTTATATTATTTTAGACATGTAGTGACTTGTAATATTCTATAGGAGACAGACACCACTCCTCGGACAGTAGATTCTCTTCAGATATTCAGAGTATCAGACGAGTACATTCTCTGATAGTTCTTCCATTTACTTGTCGTTTACTGTACTTCAGTTGTAGCTAGTTCTATTTGATTCTCTATTACAAACACGATTTGATATTTTTGGATCCATTTCATGCGACACTCACTTATTCATATCTGGTCTCTATTTCTAGAATCACCTACTGGAATCATCCTGGAATCACTTACTAGTATCATTCGTGTTCTTGCTGGACTTGTACTTATTTCGTGTCGGGTTATGGATTCACTTGTACTTGTTGGGCGGGGGAAATATTGGAGTAGACATGTGAACATTCCCAAATACTGGAACCACTCCCTTGGAATTATACTGGAATGATAGCCATCCCACACTTGGCCGAGTGTGCGGTGTGCCGTATTACCTACAGCCGTTCACATGTCGATCCCGATATTTTAAAACATATTGTTAGAGTATAGGCTGGACTCACCCTGGAATCCTTGATCACTTACAGGACTCACCTTATACCGGACTCATCTTGTGCTGGAATCACCTGGTATTATATTACATTGTCTGGACTTATTTCATGCTACTCTAGTTCACCTAGATTATATTTTACAGTCTTTATTGCCATGTTTCTCTTCTTGTTTAGTTACTTTACTTTCCTTGTACCTTAACTGTTTCTCTACATCACTACCTGTTTAAAACTACCATGTTTATCAATATAACTGTCTATAACTGTTTATATTTCTCTGTCATTTACTTGGGATTCTTGATGAGTTGTACTCGTTCCTGTCCTGACTGGACCTGTTAAAATTTTTACAGATGATTGCCCTGAGGATACTTTCCCTACTTATTATGGACCAGAAGACGGCTTAGCTACCTATGGCCCCGACACTCAGGAGTGATCGGGAGTGTCACTCCTCGTTCCTGGAATACGTATCTTAATACGTAAACCGATAAAATGGTATTTACCTTGTATTTATACTATATTTATTATGCTGTGTTTCTTCATGCATTTTCCAAAAATATTTGATAAAATATTATTTTCTAATTTATTTTATGCATTTGGGCCTACAGTTTTGGCTCATTTGGGTAACCCATTCTTGGTTCACCAATGGTTCATCATGAACCCTTTGGTTCATCATGAACCCATGGGTCCAAGATCTTTATATATACTCATCTCATTCTCTCTCCTCTCATTTACTTCCTCCACCAACCAAATATTTCCTCCATCAACCAAGGCAAGTACCAACTTGCTCAAGAGATGGATCAATAATTTTGTCAATGATTTCTTACAAAACTATTTGCCAAAACATGTTCTTCTCCTCAATCTATACTAGTTTAGAACTTGGAAATTTCCATTTTGAAGCTTTAATTTTTATAGATCTAGGTTTTAATCATTTTCGGATTTTGCATGGTTTGATCTACTTTAGTTGGATTTTATGGGTTTTTGATGCTTCCATGTGGAAGAGCATTTAGTTTCACCCAAGTTGGAACTTTGGAAATTTGGATTTAGAGTTCGGATGGCCAAGTTATGATGCTTTGAAGTTTGGGTTCAGCCATGGTGTTCTTGCTGTTTGGAGAAGACAGTGAACAGTGTGCTCCTGTTTGAGCACGCTTCCTGTTGGAAGCGTGTCTCTCCTTGAGCTTGCGTGACTTTTCACGCAGCTCTCTCCTTGAGCCTGCGTGACTTTTCACGCAGCTCTCTCCTTGAGCCTGCGTGACTTTTCACGCAGCTCTCTCCTTGAGCCTAGGTGACTTTTCACGCAGATCTCTCCTTGAGCCTGCGTGACTTTTCACGCAGCTCTCTCCTTGAGCCTGCGTGACTTTTCACGCAGCTCTCTCCTTGAGCCTGCGTGACTTTTTACGCAGCTCTTCCCTTGAGTCTGCGTGACTTTTCACGCAGCTCTTCCCTTGAGTCTGCGTGACTTTTCACGCAGGCTGCCTTGAGTGAGCATGTGTGAGCCTGCGTGACTTTTACCCCTTGAGCGTGCGTGCTTTTGTGCGTATGCTTTTGATATTTTATTAGATATTATATGCCCATTTTATATCCTTACGCCTTTTGTCCCGAGCATGATATGAGCACTAATGTGACCCCGGAGAACAAAGTGTTCCTTTCTGATACATGTACCTGAATGTCCCAGTTCTTGTTCATGCTCGACAAATGACTCGTAACTCCACGTGGCGTATTTGCAATGATGCATTACACTAAGGAGGGTAGAACATGTTGACATACTGATTGACATGGATCCTCTTTGGGGTACTCGTACTAAAGTACGACTTTAGGAGGATAATCATGCAGGCCACAGCATGTGAGTCCAAGATTTCACCTAGGGTTAAACTAGGCAACTAAACATACTAGATGCATGGGGAGGGCAAAATCCCGAGATCGTGTTACACCAGCCGCCTTGAGATACTGTCTTGACGCGCCGGCTGGTCTCCACGGATACTGTGTCATCTGCAATGAGTGGATGACTGTATCCGATTAATTCCTGCTATATATTATATGTTTTAGCAAGGTGGCCTTACGAGGGACCTGTGCTCAATCATACCTGTCTATGCGAACCCCTGGGTTGGCTAGCCTTGCTGGAAAGATACGATCTGAGGATTTTCTAATAACATGACGCAAGGATAACCTCGTCCCACTAGAAACTCGTAGACTTGATTGGCCGTGAAAACGACTCGCTTGTATCCTATTACCTTCCGTGAATAACTGAAGGAAGCGGACTGTCATGGTACGTGATCCAACCCATGTTCTTGTTTGATTGTTGGGTTGGTTATCGTACTATGATAGGCTGTGGACCGAAGTTATTAACGGAAGACTTATTCTGATTGTGAATTGCTACTTCTGTGAATGACTGAGGAACATGGACTATCATGGTACATGATCCAATCCATGTTCTTGTTTGATTGTTGGGTTGGTTATTGTGCTGCGATAGGCTATCGACCGAAGTCACGATCAGGAGATTTTATTGTTTATACCTTTTAACTTATGTGAAAGTTATAGAGTACGACACGTCCCGACTCCATGCAACACCTTTTGTCCTTATTTGGTTGTAAGGGTGCCACATGGGTTCGAGGATGTTGCGCTACCCTATAATAGTAGCATAAGTATTACTATTATCAATCATTCTATTAACTGGGTTTTTAATCTTAACTCTTGTGCCCCTTTGGCGGTACTTGCTATTCGGGGCTGACCCCGCTGGTTTTTGTTTGGCCAGATCCCGTAGCAGAGCCTGAGGACACGATCTTCCTCCCTGACATCCATGGTGCATACTAGGAGCATGGCGGTTCGGGGACTCGAGTGGGTTTCTTCTCCACCACTCCTGCTTATACTTTTGCGGCATTTAGCCACCGACACCTGTTAGCCGGATTACTTGATATTTTGTGTCAGTACAGACTTGTAAATAAATAGACTGCAGCTGTGTATAATTTTGTACTCCTGACTCTCTGAGATAGCTAAATTATAAAGCTAGTCTCTCATGACCATTTTGATGAAGCGTCGGGGATGCCTTACTGCTTTATCTTTAATGTTCATTTAATTGCTGATGTGATTTGATTGATTGAGACATAGAACTCTGTGGGACCATAGGAGACTTGATTGTAGCATGTACCCCCTAGTCTCTCGACAGCCACGATCGCCGTATGACGTTACGTACCTCATATGGAGTAGCTGGCCTAGTCCGTCTCCGTATTTCGGTACTGGGGTGTGACAAGGTTTTAGTGGTGGCCCATGCAGGTCTGATTTTCAGACTTGTGGGGTATTGTGAATTATTAGGAGTCTCAATTAAAACTTGTTCCCCTTGAAATTCTGTTTCGAATTCTCTGTCCTTGCCTTGATCTCTAACCTGACTTGTATCCTCGAAATCTTCCTCGTCCGGACTTGATAATCTTATATTCTTTTCTATAGGGGTGCTTCATTCTCAGTAGCGGGTGAGGCCCATGAGGAAGAGCAGCAAGAGCATGGCTCGACTGGGCAGCAACAGGGGAGAGAACCTTCTCCAATGCAGGCACGAGCAGAAATGGAACCAGAGGCAGTACAGCCGCAGGTTATTGAAACCCCTGCAGCACCAGCAGCGATGGCAGTACCAGACACCGTAGCACTCCTGGAGATCATCCGGGGGTTTCTTGTCACTAACCAACAGCAACAGACTCGGCAGCAGGAGCAGAACGTGTTGCTGAACCAAGGGATTCAGTTAGCTCTTGAGAGGAGTGTCGGGGCTGACTCGGGAGCATCAGGAAGGTTTCGTCGCTTGAACCCGAGGTATTTTGATGGCACGGAGGATGCCATCACTGCGGATGCCTGGATTCAAAAAATTGAAGCCATTCTTGTGGCGGCCAAGGTTCCAGATGATGAGAAGGTTGATCAGGTCAAACTGGTACTTCAGGATCTTGTCCGCGACTGGTGGGCATCAGAAGAAGTTGGTGCAAGACGTCCTGTTCGTTGGACCACCTTCAGTGACAGGTTCAAGGCCAAGTATTTTGGCGTAGTAGCTCGATATGAGCTCCAGCAGAAGTTTATCAGTCTCAAGCAAGCAGGCAAGAACGTAGATGGGTATGCAGCAGAGTTCTGCAGATTGTGCCGTTTCGCACCAGCAATGGTGGCAACGGAGCCAGAGAAAGCTATGAGGTTCCAGCAGGGACTTCATTTGGAACTACTGCAGCTTGTGGAGGGACACGACCCAGACGTTTGACGCTGTTTTGACGGCCGCTCGGAGGCACGAGCTTACCCAGCAGAGGTTGGCATCGAGGACAGGAGGTCAGAAGAGATCTCATTTCCAGGTTGGAGGAGGAGCAATACAGCGAACATCGGCACCAGCACCCGGTGTACGTATTCATGATGCAGGAGCACCGCGAAGGACGGCCGTGTCAACTAATACAGCGCCAGTTCGGCATCAGCAGCCGAGAAACCAGCAACAGCGTCAGGGAGCACCCCAGGGCTGTACATTCTGTGGGAAGGCAGGGCACACGAGGGAGGTGTGCCGGTCAGCGAATGGCTTATGCTTGAGGTGTGGTAGTTCAGACCACCGTATCTCTACTTGTCCTGTGATGCAGAGGCCAGGAGGGCCAGCTCAGCAGTTTCCAGCATTGCCAGCTCCGGTGGCAACCCCGAGTGGAGGGCCAGTATTAGCAGTAAGGCCCCTAGCCCAGCATCTACCAACGCAGGCTCAGATGTTTCGCCAGGCACAGGAAGCCGAAGGCCCTCAGAGGCAGCAACAGCATGGTCGAGGAAGGCCGCAACAAGGGGCTCCGTGGGGCCAGGCTCTCACATTGACCTTGGGTGAGGCTCTAGCGTCTAGTAACGTGGTGGCAGGTAAAATTCTCGTCACCTCATTTCCCGCTGTAGCATTATTTGATTTAGGTGCTACTCATTCATTCATCTCTACACAATATGCTACACAGATTGGATTAGAGTTTGAGGCATTGCCGAAGAGGATGGATATACTCACCGGCAATGGGCTCGTAGAAGTTAGCAGGGTGCGCTTTTCATGTCCAGTAGAGGTGTGTGGGCATATATTGCCCGCATCATTGATTGAATTCCCTATAGGGAATTTTGATGTTGTTCTTGGCATGGACTGGTTGAGAGGCAGTTATGCGATAATTGATTATAAAGGAGGTAGGGTCATATTCAGCGTTCCTGGGATGGAGGAGTTCATCTTTACTCGAACCTTGAAGAATCAGGCCGGAGGCGTCATCTCAGCAGCAGTGTCAGAGCCAGGACAGATTCCGAGAGTGGTCGAAGATTTTCTCGACGTCTTCCCTGATTGGCTCCCAGGGATACCCCTAGTCAGAGAGGTAGAATTTAGCATTGAGTTGACCCCTGGAACGAGGCCTATTGCAGACAGAGTTTACAGAATGTCGCTGTCAGAACAGGATAAGTTGTATCAACATGAAGAAGAGTTGAAGTCTAAGGGATTCATCCGAGACAGTAAGTCGTCCTGGGCCGCGCCTGTGATTCTAGTTCCCAAGAAGGATGGGTCGACGAGGATGTGCATCGACTACCGCAAGCTGAATGCAGTAACAGTGAAGAATAAGTACCCACTACCAAGGATTGATGACCTGTTTGACCAGTTGAGCAAGGCCAGTATCTTTTCCAAGATCGATCTTCGGTCGGGATACTATCAAGTAAGAGTCCGGGAGCAAGACATACCGAAGACAGCATTCAGATCTAGATATGGGCATTATGAGTTTTTAGTAATGCCCTTTGGACTAACCAACGCCCCGCAGTATTCATGGATTTAATGAACCGCATCTTTTTGCCGTATTTGGATAAATTTATGGTGGTGTTCATAGATGACATTCTTGTCTATTCCAGCAGTGAAGAGGAGCATGAGAAACATCTTAGGACTGTCTTACAGACATTGAGGGAGCATCAATTTTATGCGAAGCTCGACAAGTGTGAATTCTGGTTAGATCATATTTCGTTCCTGGGGCATGTAATTTCTGGGGCAGGAGTGTCAATGGATCCTAAAAAGATTGAGGCCGTAGAGCATTGGCCAGTCCCGAGAACGGTTGCAGAAGTGCGAAGTTTCTTAGGATTAGCTGGTTACTACAGAAGGTTCGTGGCGGACTTTGCCAAGATCTCTGCGCCCTTAACGCGTTTGACGCACAAGGACGTAGAGTTTGTTTGGTCAGCTAGCTGTCAGGCATCATTTAAAGAATTGAAGAAGAGGTTGATCTCAGCCCCGATCTTGACGCTTCCAGAAGGGGCGGGGGGCTTTACAGTATATTGTGACGCATCTGGGAAGGGTCTTGGATGTGTATTGATGCAGCACGGAAAGGTGATAGCATATGCGTTTCGGCAGCTTCGAGACCATGAGAAGAATTACCCGACTCACGATTTGGAGTTAGCAGCTGTGGTGTTTTCACTCAAGTAGTGGAGGCATTATTTATACGGAGATCGGGTAGAGATCTATACTGATCATAAGAGTTTGAAATACGTATTCACGCAGCGAGATTTGAACATGAGGCAAAGAAGATGGTTAGAACTGCTGAAGGATTTTGAAGTAGATCTTCAGTATCATCCAGGCAAGGCGAATATAGTTGCAGATACACTGAGTAGGAGAGACAGTACCTTTATCTTGACCTCGCAGAAGCATATTTTAGAAGACCTTCAGAGTATGGGAATCGAAGTAGTTTTACCAAGGGATATAGGAAGAATGACCAGTATGCAGATTCAGTCAACCTTAGTAGAAAGGATAAGGGCAGCACAAGCAGGAGATCCACAGATTCAGAAGTTGCGGTCGGAGTGTGAATCAGGCCGTAGGAAGGAGTTAGTGATTCATGAAGATGGTACGCTCAGGTTTGGAAACAGACTATGTGTACCGAATGGAGACCTTCGGCAAGAAGTTATGTCCGAAGCTCATAGTTTTATTTACTCCATTCATCCAGGAGGAACGAAGATGTATCGAGATATCAGGCAGTACTTTTGGTGGAATGGCATGAAAAGAGAGATAGCGAGATTTGTATCCAAGTGTCTGGTATGTCAACAGGTGAAAGCCGAGCAACAGAGACCAGCAGGGTTGCTACAGCCGCTTCCTATCCCAGAATGGAAATAGGAGCACATCACGATAGATTTCATGACCGGTTTACCTAGATCCCCGGCTGGCAAGAATGCAGTCTGGGTAATAGTAGATTGACTCACGAAGGTCGCTCATTTCCTTCCCTTCCGAGTTGGACAGACTACTGAGCAGTTAGCAGAAATGTACATGAAGCAGATAGTGAAGCAGCACGGTGTTCCAGTTAGTATAGTATCAGATCGGGATACGCGGTTTACTTCCCATTTTTGGCGGAGCTTATACCAAAGTTTGGGAACCAAGTTAAGATTCAGTACTGCTTATCATCCACAAACCGACGGGCAATCAGAAAGAACCATTCAGACCTTAGAATATATGCTACGGGCGTGTACCTTAGATTTTGGCGAATCTTGGGAGGATCACCTTCATCTAGTGGAGTTCTCCTATAACAACAGCTATCAGGCTAGCATTCAGATGGCCCCATTCGAAGCATTGTACGGAAGGAAGTGCAGGTCCCCTTTGGCATGGGACGACGTCGGAGAACGGAAGTTGTTGGGACCAGAGATGATCACGCAGACTATGAAGATAGTTAAGTTGGTCAGAGAGCGCCTTCGAGTTGCACAGGACCGACATCGTCATTGGGCAGATCAGCATCGCAGGCCTCTGGAGTTCAGAGTTGGCGACCAAGTGTTTCTACGGATTTCGCCCACTCGGGGTATCATCAGATTTGGAACCCGAGGAAAGCTTAGTCCAAGATACGTTGGTCCTTTTAAGATTCTCGCTCGGGTAGGCGATGTGGCTTATCGACTTTCCCTTCCGCCTTCGTTAACTGGCATACATGATGTGTTTCATGTGTCCCAATTACGTGGGTATGTCCCGGATCCGAGTCATGTCCTCGATCATTCTAAGTTAGTCGTTGGTATCGACCTAACTTACGAGGAACAACCCGTATCTATCTTAGACTGACGAGAGAAGGTACTCAAGAATCGGACGATAAGCCTTGTCCGTATTTCTTGGAACCATCACTCTTCGGGAGAGTCAACCTGGGAGCGCGAGGACGAGATCAGATCTCGGTATCCGTATTTGTTTGACTAATAAGGTATATTTTTGCACCTTATTGACACGATTCCATGCTTATCTGCAACTGCTTGTTTTACACTTTGTGATGTATGATAATAACGGCTTTGATAGTTAACTTGTATATGATTGAGCCTTGCTTGCCCTGATTTCACTATCCTGTCTTGGCTGGAATTCCGAGGACGAAATTTTTCTAAGAAGGGTAGAGATGTCACTCTCCGATCCTGGAATACGTATCTTAATACGTAAACCGATAAAATTGTATTTACCTTGTATTTATACTATATTTATTATGCTGTGTTTCTTCATGCATTTCCCAAAAATATTTGATAAAATATTATTTCCTAATTTATTTTTTGCATTTGGGCCTACAGTTTTGGCTCATTTGGGTAACCCATTCTTGGTTCACCAATGGTTCATCATGAACCCTTTGGTTCATCATGAACCCATGGGTCCAAGATCTTTATATATACTCATCTCATTCTCTCTTCTCTCATTTACTTCCTCCACCAACCAAATATTTCCTCCATCAACCAAGGCAAGTACCAACTTGCTCAAGAGATGGATCAATAATTTTGTCAATGATTTCTTACAAAACTATTTGCCAAAACATATTCTTCTCCTCAATCTATACTAGTTTAGAACTTGGAAATTTCCATTTTGAAGCTTTGATTTTTGTAGATCTAGGTTTTAATCATTTTCGGATTTTGCATGGTTTGATCTACTTTAGTTGGATTTTATGGGTTTTTGATGCTTCCATGTGGAAGAGCATTCAGTTTCACCCAAGTTGGAACTTTAGAAATCTGGATTTGGAGTTCGGATGGCCAAGTTATGATGCTTTGATGTTTGGGTTCAGCCATGGTGTTCTTGCTGTTTGGAGAAGACAGTGAACAGTATGCTCCTGTTTGAGCACGCTTCCTGTTGGAAGCGTGTCTCTCCTTGAGCTTGCGTGACTTTTCACGCAGCTCTCTCCTTGAGCCTGCGTGACTTTTCACGCAGCTCTCTCCTTGAGCCTGCGTGACTTTTCACGCAGCTCTCTCCTTGAGCCTGCGTGACTTTTCACGCAGCTCTCTCCTTGAGCCTGCGTGACTTTTTACGCAGCTCTTCCCTTGAGTCTGCGTGACTTTTCACGCAGCTCTTCCCTTGAGTCTGCGTGACTTTTCACGCAGGCTGTCTTGAGTGAGCCTGAGTGAGCCTGCGTGACTTTTACCCCTTGAGCATGCGTGCTTTTGTGCGTACGTTTTTGATATTTTATTAGATATTATATGCCCATTTTATATCCTTACGCCTTTTGTCCCGAGCAAGATATGAGCACTAATGTGACCCCGGAGAACAAAGTGTTCCTTCCTGATACATGTACCTGAATGTCCCAGTTCTTGTTCATGCTCGACAAATGACTCGTAACTCCACGTGGCGTATTTACAATGATGCATTACACTAAGGAGGGTAGAACATGTTGACATACTGATTGACATGGATCCTCTTTAGGGTACTCGTACTAAAGTACGACTTTAGGAGGATAATCATGCAGGCCACAGCATGTGAGTCCAAGATTTCACCTAGGGTTAAACTAGGCAACTAAACATACTAGATGCATGGGGAGGGCAAAATCCCGAAATCGTATTTCACCAAGTGCCTTGAGATACTGTCTTGATGCGCCGGCTGGTCTCCACGGATACTGTGTCATCTGCAACGAGTGGATGACTGTATCCGATTAATTCCTGCTATATATTATATGTTTTAGCAAGGTGGCCTTACGAGAGATCTGTGCTCAATCATACCTGTCTACGCGAACCCCTGGGTTGGCTAGCCTTGCTGGAAAGATACGATCTGAGGATTTTCTAATAACATGACGCGAGGATAGCCTCGTCCCACTAGAAACTCGTAGACTTGATTGGCCGTGAAAACGACTCGCTTGTATCCTATTACCTTCCGTGAATAACTGAAGGAAGCGGACTGTCATGGTACGTGATCCAATCCATGTTCTTGTTTGATTGTTGGGTTGGTTATCGTACAATGATAGGCTGTGGACCGAAGTTATGAACGGAAGACTTATTCTGATTGTGAATTGCTACTTCTGTGAATGACTGAGGAACATGGACTATCATGGTACATGATCCAACCCATGTTCTTGTTTGATTGTTGGGTTGGTTATTGTGCTGCGATAGGCTATCGACCGAAGTCACGATCAGGAGATTTTATTGTTTATACCTTTTAACTTATGTGAAAGTTATAGAGTACGACACGTCCCGACTCCATGCGGCACCTTTTGTCCTTGTTTGGTTGTAAGGGTGCCACATGGGTTCGAGGATGTTGCGCTACCCTATAATAGTAGCATAAGTATTACTATTATCAATCATTCTATTAACTGGGTTTTTAATCTTAACTCTTGTGCCCCTTTGGCGGTATTTGCTATTCGGGGCTGACCCCGCTGGTTTTTGTTTGGCCAGATCCCGTAGCAGAGCCTGAGGACACGATCTTCCTCCCTGACATCTATGGTGCATACTAGGAGCATGGCGGTTCGGGGACTCGAGTGGGTTTCTTCTCCACCACTCCTGCTTATACTTTTGCGGCGTTTAGCCACCGGCACCTGTTAGCCGGATTACTTGATATTTTGTGTCAGTACAGACTTGTAAATAAACAGACTACAGCTGTGTATAATTTTGTACTCCTGACTCTCTGAGATAGCTAAATTATAAAGCTAGTCTCTCATGACCATTTTGATGAAGCGTCGGGGACGCCTTACTGCTTTATCTTTAATGTTCATTTAATTGCTGATGTGATTTGATTGATTGAGACATAGAACTCTGTGGGACCATAGGAGACTTGATTGTAGCATGTACCCCCTAGTCTCTCGACAGCCACGATCGCCGTATGACGTTACGTACCTCATATGGAGTAGCTGGCCTAGTCCGTCTCCGTATTTCGGTACTGGGGCGTGACAGGGAGACTAGCTAGTTGACTTGGTTCAGTTTCATGTTTTAGAACTTGAATTGTAAATAAGTTGAGATATGTTGTTTTGAGATTGTTGGAGATTATATTATTTTAGTAGTTAGTTTTATTGTTGTATTCCGTCTTAGTTATAAATTTTTGGGTTATCATATCGGGCTTAGACTGTGATTGAGATTATATTATATCTATACTTGTCCTCCGTTTAGAGTTGAGATTTGACAAGTACATTATAATTGCGTGAGTTGTTGGTTAGATAGTAACCTAGGACAGCGTTCTACTGCCGACATTACGGCGTAGGCTGGGCGTTGTTACATGCCCGTACCCTTACAGTGGGTGCGGGTCGTGATAGCATATCATAAAAATATCCTGACATATACTAATAGAAATCACACATGAAGGTGGAAGAGAAGAACAAGGATGTCAAACCTGCTAACCCATCACCTGCAGCTTCGGTCTCCTCGACCGTCCTAGCAAAAGCTCCATCCCTCTGGGCATGGTGCTGCGCTACAGGTGGCCTAACTCCCTCTCTCTGACCCGGTGCTCCATTATGTACGGGTGCAGTAGGGCAATCCCTAACCTGATGAGCAGCGGATCCACAGAACCGACAAACCTTCTGCCTCCTATAACAAGTCTCCCAAGCGTGCCCTGCCTTCTTGCAGTAAGCACAAGTCTGCACCTTGCGATCCTGTCCTCTAGGCTGATGTTGTGCCTGCTGTACTCTCACTGGTGCCTGCATCTGCTGAATCTGTACGTGAAGCCTCTTGGCCTGGCCTCCGCTGCTACTGGCTCCCTGAAAGTCCCGACCTCTCTTCAGTTTTAGCCCCAGGTCGTCCTCTGCCGCCATAGCTCCTGCCAAGATCACTGCAAAGGTAGCATCACGGTCACTCTTAGTCAATGACCGAACCTCTCTGATCAAACCTCTACGAAACTTTCTCGCCTTCGACTTCTCGCTCAGGTCCTCAATGAATCTTCCCAGCTGGCAGAACTCTCCAGCATATTCCCCGACTGTCTGCTTCCCCTGAACCAGGCTCTCAAACTGTACCTCTATGCCTCCAAGTGCTACGTCTGTGAAGAACTGATCCTTGAACAGCTCCTTGAAGGCTGCCCAAGTCTGTCCCTTGGTTCCCGCTAGGGGGTCTGTCTGGTACCAGGTGTGGGCTAGGTCCTACATCTGGCTGTCTGCCGCCTCTATCTGAAGTCGGACTAGTATCTCTGCTAGCTGAAATATCTCCTCAATGTGCTCTATCCATTCATCCGCATAGTGGATGCCCTCTGTACCAAGGAAATCCCTCGGACGCATCTTCTGAAACTCCTGAATACCCGACGTCCTCTGATGGCACTGATGTGTCTGTGATGGCCCCTGAATGGTCACCATCTCTACTGTCATCCGGACCAGCTGGTGAGTCTCGTCTATACCCTGACGAAAGTCGACAGTCTGACGCTGCTGCTACTGTTGGTAGGACTCCAGAATCCTCTCCACAAAGGAAAACATGTGGGCAGCGTCAACCAATCCTGCAGGTGGCTGCTGATGCTGCTGCTGAAACATCTCAGGAATGACTGGGGTCATCCTCTAAACAGGTGGAGGCATACCCCCAATGGCTGCAGTCGTTCATGTTTGATCAGGAACAAAAGGTGCTATAGTCCCAGCATCCTGCTGTACTGGACGAGAGGTAGCAGACCCCTCTCCAGCGGCTGCTGTACCAGAGCGATGTGATCGTGTCTCCACCATCCTGAAGACAGATCGAACAAGGAAGTCAATACTGAGCAAGAATCGATATAATCAAAGGAGGATAGTTTATTTCAAAGAAGGCAAATCAGTAAGATGTGTAGATGGCATAAATTGAAGCTGAATTTTTATCCTAACTGTGATTGAGTACCTCTCCGTTTAAGCCTATCTCTCAATCCTATCGCAGGCTGTAGTGATACTCTAGTTCGAATACCACTACATAAAATCGACCTGCATGGGCCACCATTAAAAACGTGTCACGATCCGCACCCAGTGTAGGGGCACGAGAAGTGGGTATGTCCAGCCTACGCCACAGTGTCGGCGGTAGAACGCTGTCCTAGGTTACTATCTAATCAACAACTCACGTAATTATATAATGTACTTATCAAATCTCAACTCCGAACGGAGGACAAGTATAGATATAATGAAATCTCAATCACAGTCTAAGCACGATAAGATAACACAGAAGTTTATAACTAAAGACTAAACAACAACAATTATAAACTACTAAATAATAATATCTCAAACAAACTCAAAACAAACTCATATCTCAAGTTATTACAATTCAAGTTCTAAAATATGAAACTAAACCAAGTCTACTAGCTAGTCTCTCGATCACTCCTGCGTGTCGGGGACAAAGGTAGCTAAGCCATCTCCTGCTCCAAGGCAAGTAGGGCATATGTCATCAGGGCAATCATCTGTAATATTTTCAACAGGTCCAGTCAGGACAGGAACGAGTACAACTCATCTAAAAATTCTAAGTAAATGACAGAGAACTATAAAACAGTTATAGACAGTTATATTAATGAACATGGCAGTTTGTATGAGTAATGATGTAGAGAAACAGTTAAGGTACAAAGAAAGTAAGGTAACTAAACAAGAGGAGAAGCATGGCAATGAAGACTGTAAAATAAGATCTAGCTGAACTAGAGTAACATGATTAGTCCAGACAGTACAATATAAGTCGAGTGTAATCCCAATATGAGTCTAATACAAGATGAGTCGAATGTGATTCCAGTACAGTATGAGTCGAATGTGATTCTAATCATTGTTCTAATAAGGTGATTCGAATAAGGTGATACGAATAATGATTCACATGATATTCTAATAATGATTCAAATAAATTCTCCAAGTGTGTTTTAAAATACCGAGATCGACATGTAAACGGCTGTAGGTAATACGGCACACCACACACTGATCAGGTGAGGGATGGCTATCGTTCGAATATCATTCACAAAGGGGTGATTCGAATAGGGGGATATGTCTACATGTCTAATCAGTATTTCTTCACCCAGTCTAATACAAATGAATCCATAATCCAATACATAAGACGAATACAAGTCCAACCAGCACATAAAGATGCGAATAGGTGGTTCGAATAGTTCGAATGGTGATTCGAATAATAGAGGCAAGATGAGTAAAGTCATATACATGAATTCAGTAATAACAATACGTGTTTGTAACAAGAATCAAATAGAACTAACTAGAACTGAAGTACATTAATTGACAAGTAAATGAGAGAACTATCAGAGAATGTACTCGCCTAACACTCTGAAAAGAGTAGTATAATATCAGATGTCTGTACCAGAGTCATAATGTCCTAAATAGAGCAATATGGGTTATAATATATTTAAAATAAGGTAGATGAAGTATACGATGCAATCTACATTATTTCTAAGCCAATCGAGGTCAAAGTCAAACTTGGTCAACTCTGGGTCAACCCAAGTCAATATCTATGGTTTGGTCAACCATCTAGTCAAACTAGATCAACAAGTCAAACTCTAGTCAACAAACCATTGGGTTAATATCTATGGTTTTGCCAAAATGGCCAAGGGTTGGTATCAAAACTAAATTCAAACCTATTAGACTCCTCCTTAAACCACTATATGTATTAAGCTACCTTACCTCATATATCCATATAATATTTGAAAACCTCATATTGAATATATATATATATATATATATATATATATATATATATATATATATATATATTTATATATATATATATATATATATATATATATATATATATATATATATATATATATATATATATATATATATATAGACCTAAATATATATTTATATATATATATATATATATATTTTTTTTATATATTAAAAAAAATATATATATATATATATATATTTTTTTTTATATTTTTTTTTATATATATATTTTATATATATATATATATATATATATATATATATATATATATATATATATATATATATATAGTGGTACCTAATATATACATATATATACATCTTATATATAAAGACATTCAAATGGGCACTCTCTATTACACTCAAAGATACCTACCAATATATTCATATGTGCAAGTTGATTTCCAACTCCTCATTATTAAGACACACTCATATAGGTACCTCTTCATGATACATATTATCACATCCCTTCCCTCACACAATTCACTATACCAACATCACCTATACCACGTACCACTCTATCCCATCCATCCACATAATCCTTATGTCATAAATACCCCTGTATGCAATCCCACATACACACCCAAGGACTGAACATCAAAACTGGACTGCATATAGGGAATGCAGGGAACTAAGGCTATGAAATGGGCTAGCATGTATTCAAAGGGCAAGGACAGGATATTTAAGGCACAACAAAGGACTACCTAATATACAAACAATTTCTCTAACACACTAATTCCTAATTATACTAACTCACAAGACAGCCCACATGAGCCTTGTCCTGCTACTTGCTAAGATGGCAGTGACCATCTGGCCTTTTTGCCAAAAAACTTAGCCTCTTGTTGCACAGGACAATGGCTCCCTTCCTCTTGCAGGTTAATCTTGCTGATGCAGGGCAATGCCTACATGCTACCTTACTGCTTAAGACCTAAGTACTCTATATTAACCCAATGCCATGTGCTATATATATATATATATATACACTGATATCTGCAGAGCCAAGATGGCCCCTCTCTAACACCATATCAGTTATTACATTTATTAACATTAACTAATACTCAAGGATACTAATGTATAGGCACACATAGGTACAATATATATATAGATACCAAATTATATACACAACTTACCCTCGTCAATCCATTCCCTCTCCATCTGATACAGATGAGTATCACAGTTGTCCTCATCATTTTTTACTATCATGTAATCCTTCTAATACACTCATACACACACATAGCCTCAATATTTAACCTCTCTCTCTTTCACAAAACTCCACACTATTTTTCCTTCTTCCTAATCCTGATACCCAACTAACTGATGCACCAAAAGAATAGGAAGTAACTGACACACACCTATCCTTAAGCTCTAATACACAACTGAACTAAAACCCGAACACACACACTATCCACTAAATACCCTGGCCTATGGCAGTACAACCAGGCAATGCCTATAACTCACTTCCTAGCCTGCCCATGGCTAGGAAAGACCCCCAAGGCTCTTCACAGGCCAAGTGGCTTAAGGCCACTGCCCCAAAATCAATACACATCAAAATCCCAAACACTCAGTTGACAGTTTAACATGAAATCCCAGTTTAGATGTATCAGTCAAATCCAAGAACCCAAATCTCAAACCTAAACTTAATACAAATGTCGAACCAACACACATATCAGGGGTTGGTTATGTGTGTGACACATACACGTGTCCACGTGTCAACAATGAGTCAAAATCATGTCCAAACAGTGGGGGTTGACACAGTATTAAAGACAACACAGAGGCTGCCTCGTGCAGTGGTGTCGAGCATCACGGGATACGACACACACCCTCTTGTGTCACGTGCTCGTGTCCATAGGTAGCCCAGGTATAGGGGTAGGAGTCTAGGTGCCTTCATAGTGTCCACGAAGTCACGTGTCCAAGTGGTTCGTGCGTATCAGTAGAGATTTAGAGTGTGTACAGTGACAGTGAAAAACTCGTACACATGTGATTTCTCACAACCTACTCTATGAAACCCATTGAAACTTTGGGGGCATGTTCTCAGACATTGCCCCCACGTCTCCATTAATTTTTGGGTCATATGAATCAGTGTCGTGTCCGCTAGGACACCCGAGCAGCAGGGGAGCCGCACGAGCCTCGTACAGTGTCTCATGCTGCATGTCCGAGTACTAAAACAGTATTCAAACATGTGTAAAATTGACTAAATCATTTAGGGTTGTAATATACACATGTTAGGCTACACATACATGTAATTAGTTTTGCAAATTACTAAAATCCATTCCTATGTGGCATTTCACCAAACACTTCTTCAAAAATACCGATACGTGTTCGATATGGACACGAAATGGACACAAATTCTTACCAAACTTGGGCTACACCTAGGGGAACCCTAAATTAATGCATCTATAGGAAGAAATCAGGAATTTATTAGGGTTTGTAGGGTTTTACCTGTTGAGAGTTCAAACTCAATGTAAAGAGCCTCGACTTGACGTCTTCCTCGATTTGCTACGATTCAAACATCCTCCAACCTTGCTAGCAAGCCTCCACAAGTCTCCTCTACTATTGGGGATGATGATGTAATTGATTTGACTCAATTTGGACTCAATTAGGATTAATTAGGAGAAGTTTAGGGAAGAACAAAGTAGGGTTCTTCTAGGTTTTTAAAAAGAGGCAAGAGCTTCTAAGTGTGACACTTATAGGAGGGGGGCTTGTATGGCTGGCCACTAGAAGAATTAGGGTTAGGGTTAGGTTTAGGTATAGATGAGTGGCTAGGGCTTGTCCACCCAATTCCAAGCCTTTCTATTGGTTCAAGACTTTCTTTTTCACAAATATCCTAAGAAAAATATCCTACCACAATAATATCTAGATATTACTAACCTTGCCACTTAGTAGGAATGTTCTAACCATGATTCTAACCTCAAGACTAATCTAGGTTAGGTTAAGCTTCTAGGTTAAGGCTTAACTAAAAGATTAGCACAATATTTAATTAATATAAATTATAAATTCACAAAATTGTCAAAATGACCAAAATACCCTTAGGCTAAAAAGTAGTAATATGACATTCAAATCACATGACTAGGCTTCCTTGGTCATGGTTAATCTCTAGGCTTAGCAAAACTAGGGTTTAACTAGTTAACCATCAAAATCACAATTTAATATTTTAAATAGTTTTAAATTGATTAAAAATCACCAAAAATCACAATATGATTTAAATATCATAATTAAATGATTATAATTATAAAATTTCAAAATTACCCTTATTTCTAAAAACTGGGTGTTACAAATCCTAAAGAATCACACATGACCGCTGTGAAGCGTATCTTTAGATATCTTAAAGGAACGTTTACAGTAGGCTTGCAGTAGCCCCAAACCACTTCCTTCGAAATAATCGGATATTCCGATACTGATTTTACGGGATGTAAAGTCGACCGTAAGAGTACCAGTGGCATGTGTCATTTGTTTGGAAATGCTATAGTCTCATGGTTTAGCAAGAAGCAGAATTCTGTCACGCTATTTACAACAGAAGTTGAGTACATCGCAGCTGGCCGTTGTTGTGCACAGATTCTGTGAATGAAGCAAACTCTTGAAGACTAACTTATTATTCAAGCACATACATATCTTCTGTGATAACACTAGTGCAATAAATTTGACCAAGAACCTGGTATGTCACTCACACACAAAGCATATAATGATTAGACATCATTTCTTACATGATCATCAACAGCACGACACTATTAACTTAGAATTAATTGACACTGAACATCAGCTAGCAGATTTCTTTACAAAACTACTAGCCGAAAAGCGCTTCAATTTTCTTTTTTGGGAGTTAGGAATTTTAGATAAAACTGTCATACAATAAGTTGTACCTTCAAAAATAACGGTTATAACGTACATCATTCATGGTAATATTGCTTTGGGTACAAGCCGAAAGGGCCCTTCTGACAACAAGGCATAAAAGCCTAAGCAACACGGTACGCTAGTCTTCGGACTACCGCTAGCTGGGATCTGGCGCCTACAGCTAACATAAAGCAGTTTCACTGTGATAATCATCATTTTAAACAATATTTATTATATGGATACACTATTTTTATGGCTTGTAACATTAAATATTTCAAATTCTTATCAAAACTTTCATTTTTTTAAAATCCTTTTCTGTTCTGGAGCCAGAGCCACAGAACTTGGGCCGAACTCTGCCCTACACAGAGTTCGGGCCGAACTTTGTGTGCCTGCTTCCAGAACCCCCAGTTGCTCCTGGCCATCCAATTTTTGATCTGACGACCATGATTTAACCCGACCTGCTGGCCCTAATGCTCATATACCCGAACTCTCTCTCTCACACACACATCATTTTTCTCTTCTTCTACCTCCATCCAAACCCTTTCTTCTCAAACCCTAGCCCTAGAAAACTCAAATCTTAGGGCTATTTTTCCCCAAACTCAAGATATAAGGGTTTTTGGTGGATCTCTTCCATCTCCAACTACTTTTGTGAGGTATATCTCCTATTTTTCATCTCTTTCAAATTCATCTTTTTATTATCAATGGCTCCAAAGTTATTTGGTAGAGGCAAGAGGTTGAGAATGGAGGGAGCATCTTCATCTAACCCTCCTCCTAGTCATCCTTTGTTCAATCTACCACCAGCACCAAATTCCAACACCTACAATGAGCAAACTGTTGTCTCATTGGATGCATCCAATGAGTGGTACATGGACTTTCGCTCATGTAGTGTGTTCCCGGGCCATCCGATAAACTTCACAATTTTTTCGGCATATGACGCATTTTTTCACGATTTATGCCTCAATGAACTTGTCACAACTTCATCTCTTGTCTATCTAAATGCCATACAGATGTTTTACTGTAATTTAACACATGACGACACTAGAATTTATTCTCGTGTCGCCAGCATTGACATATCTTTTGACGATTTTAAACTTGTCGATTATCTTGACCTCCCGGAACCAAACACTTAGAAAAAACTTGTTGATGTCCGACAGTTCCAATTCCTCGGTGAAACCATTCTTGAGGGTTTTAAGGATGCATTGTGTTCTCCTAACACACGTCCTCGCAAGCTTCGAGCCAAATATCTCAACAACTATTTTTATGAACTCCATCGGATCATCTTTTTCTCGATCTTGTCCAAAGTGGGATCTACCGATGAAGTCACTTATCTAGAGATATCGGCTCGATATCATTTTCACTTTTGTCTTCCATTCAACTTCTTTCACACGATGATGGATTGGATGATTCGTGCGAGACCAAAACTAAAATCCTTAGTCTATGCCATGTACCTTCCAAAGATTTTTTGTACCATCAACATCCCTCTTGATGACTATCAGTTTCTACCTGCTCCTATCTCTCTGTCCAAGGCACGTAGGACTATTGTTGCTGCTGCATCCTTTGACTCTGATGCTCCTAATGCTCCTGAGCCTGAGCCTCCTACTACTCTTGATTCTATCCAGGCGATGTTGTACGATCGCTTCCATTTGAAAGACGACCGCTGGACCCAGTTGGACTACCGCACCACCCTTCAGATGAGTGCTATCAACAACTCGCTGCACGACCTCCAGTACACCCTGGCCACCCATCCTACTATGTCATTCCCTATCATAAGGGACCCTTCTCGCGAAGGTTACCGTATTGACGAATGGGTCAGGCAGTATCTGGACCCGGACGTGGCCTTTGTTGACCCTCGTCGCTCTGCCAGCGATCCTTCAGACTCTGCTGGTCCATCCCGTGCTCCATGATGGTCATGATTTATTACCTGCTGATGATGCTGATATTAGGCTATAGTTTCATTTTGTTTTATGTAGTAGTTTTTTAAAAACTTTAAGTTGTAGTATTTCTATTTCCTTCATGCATTGTATTTCCTTCTAAACTATGTATTTTGGTTCAGTATTGAGATATAAAACTGCTAGTACTTTCTCTTTTTATGGTTATGGTTCCTAGTTGTGTGATTGCATGTATTCACTTTGTCTACTTTTATGGGGGAGCCATTATTTTATTTTGCTAAATGACAAAGGGGAAGAATACTTGATATTTGCTTTGGGAATACTTGATATGTGCTTTGAGCTTCTATATATATTATGCTGTTCTTGCTTGGATTAGAACTTGTCTCAGGACATATCTATTTATGGAAGAGTCGACATGTTCATCTACGGGGGAGCTATTATCTTTATTCCACGTGTCCAGGTATGAATGTTGCGATATACAAATATTGAATTTTTGTCAATTATCAAAATATGGTAGATTGTAGACCCAAACTGGATCACAGTCAACCTAATCTTGATAATTAACAAGACGATATCTGTTATAATCCAACTTGACACATCAAGCTTCATCAAGCTCCAAAACAGAACATCATCACATATCAGTTTAAGATAGACATCATCGACGATTGATTCGACAATGCTGCTGTTACTTGTTATCTGAGTCTGTATTTTTACTTTTTATTGAGTCTAGGCTATTGTAAGTTGAGTCGCACTGAGTGTTGGCCCATTGGTCATGGTCAAACCTGATTTTAATAATTGATTAAACTCTGTCTCGATATAAATACAAGTCAACTCAGATGTTTACCAACGACGTTTTGGACACTACTCAACAATGGTTATCAACAATGTTCAAGACTGAAGTCGTTTGCCATTCAGAATGTACTTCCTGCTAAGTAATGTAATTTTTCATTTTATTGAGTCTAGAAATACATTGTACACCGAGTCGTACTGACAAATAGGCTATCCGAAAACGTTTTTCAAAACCATCCTATTCTTTTACAAATGACCTACGTTTTTCAAAAACGTTCTTTTTACAAAAGCTTCTGAAGGATTTTTCAAAAAGCCAAAATTTATTTTCTCCAAAAATGAACTGGCAGAATCCCAGGAGAACTCGGGCCGAGTTCGGCCATTTGGAACGTTAGTGAACGCTGGATTTTTGAACTTGGTCATCCTTCAGTTGCGGTTTGTTACAAAGAGTTCTATCTGAATTCTGCCCGAATTCTGTCAGAGTTCTGTCTTTGGAAAAACTATAAATAGAGAAGTATTTCGATCATTTCAAAACATCAATTCACTTTCAATCTCTTCTCTTCCTAAGCTTACATTCTTCCAAAGAGTTCTAAAAGCTTTCATTTTCAAATTCCAAGCCAGTTACAATCCTCTAGTCGTTTTGCCAGTACGGTACGGTCTAGAAGTTTCAGAGCGATTATAATCAGAGGCTTGATAGAAGATACAATCCTTCACAATTGAAGTTGGTCGAGTTCTTCATAGCAAAGCTCGAGTCTGTAGAAGTTGTAAGGACTTCGTATGAAAACTTGCGAGATTTTCCAATAGTGGATTCAACTGGAAGCTATAGTTCTTTCGACTGGACTAGTCCTTACAAGAGGGAAACCAGTATAAATCTCGGTGTATTGTGTTTGCCTTCTGATCACTTTTAATTTCTGTCATTTACTTTTGTGATTATTATTATATCTGTGATCTAACTGCTAACAAAGTTTTTAATTACCAATATTCCGCTGCCTACTCTATTCACCCCCCCTCTAGAGTATTCTGTTTTACGATTTCGTTCCTATAATTGGTATCAAAGCGGGTTATACAGATAAAGCAAGGTAAAATTGCAGTTATATTCAATTGTTATATAGATCATAGTATTACACATGGCAACTATAAAATTCATAAGTGAAGGCCAAGCCACAAATAGACCTCCACTGTTTGACGGCACAAACTACACTTATTGGAAAACACGTATGAGTTTCTTTCTGAAATCTCTTGATTTTGACTTATGGTCTATAGTTATTGATGGCTATAAAAAGTCACCTTGTATTAATATTGATGGTGTTTTAACTGAAAAACCACATGACAAATATACAGAGGAAGAAAAGAAAAAGGCCAGTCTTGACGCACGTGCTATTAACGCTTTATTTTATGCTTTAGACAGAACTGAATTCAACAGGGTGTCTACTTGCACAACATCAAACGAAGTATGGAAACTTTTCGAAGTAACCCACGAAGGAACAACACAAGTCAAGGAGTCAAAGATCAGCAGACTTACTCAGGAGTATGAGACGTTCAAAATGAAGCCAAGTGAATCAGTCACTCAGATGTTTACAAGATTTTTGGATATTGTAAATCCTCTGTCCTCACTAGGCAAGGATTACAGTAACCATAAGAAGATTCGCAAACTTCTACGAGCCCTTACAAAGAAATGGATTCCAAAGGCTACAGCAATCATTGAAGGGAACGACCTCTCAACAATGTCTCTAGAAACACTTATGGGTAAGCTACTCATTCAAGAGTTAGAACTTCAAGACTTTGAAGATGCTACACCAAAAGAAAAGTCAGAGAAGACGATCGCTCTCAAGGCTCAACATAGAAGAACCATCGAAGATGATTCCGACGACAGCGACTCCGACTCTAAAGATCAAGCTCTTCTAGTAAAAAAGTTCAAGAAGTTCATAAGATTCAACAGAATAACAAAGGATAGCAAAGACAACAACAACAACGAGGAAGATCCTATTTGCTACGGATGCAAGAAGAAAGGACACATGAAGAAAGATTGTCCCTCAGCATCAGCATCAAAGAAAAATAATAAATATGACAAAGGCTACCTGGAGAAATCGACATCAAGAAAGTACGCCAACACAAGCATATGGCATGAAAGTGAAGCCAACGACTCAGAAGATGAACAATCAGATGATACTGTAAATGTGTGCTTGATGGCTTGCGATCAGGTAATCACTAATCCTCTATTTGATCCTTATGATGATTTCACCATTGAGCAACTAGGAGAGGCTTTCAGTGAACTGTTAGATGATTACAGGAAACTGCGTAGTAAATATAAAACCTCTAAGAAGGTACTCAAAGAGTACAAAGGTGAAATATGAAGACTTACCGACCTACTAGATCAGGTTAGAGATAATGACTCTTCAAATGAGTCTAGTGAGCTTTCTTCTATTAAATTGTTGTTACACGAGACTGTTAAGTTATCCGAAGAAAAAGATCAAACTATTATCCAGTTAAAGAAAGACCTATCTAAGGAGAGAAAGAGTCTCCAGTGTGCACAGGTCAGATTAGAATCACTCACATCTGACTATACTAGATTATATGACACTTCCAAAAAGTTGGAAATTAGTTTAGGAAAATGGTCTGAAGTTGCTGCTTCCTATTCTAACACGTGTCAATTACCGAATCATCGGAACACGCCCAACACTGTCAGACCAAACCATACCAAGACTATGCCCAAGAAGACTAATAGGCATGCATTCTTCTATACTAGAAAACCAAAACCTACGAAGCATGCACCTCACACTACTTTCAACACTCAACATGCTAAATGTCATTATTGTGGCCTCATTGGTCATATATCTTCTGCATGTAGAATCAGAAAGTTAGTAGATTTAAATATTTATGCATGGATACCAAAAACTAACCAGTCAGGACCCTACAAGAAATGGGTACCAAAAGTTTCATCTGTAAATTATTTTATAGGTGGGACACCCTTCACATGTTATGAGCAAATGGATCCTCGACAGCGGTTGCTCACGGCACATAACCGGTGATGCTTCATTATTTGCAACACTGTCGAAGAGGAATAAAGAAGGATATGTCTCCTTCGGTAATAATTTGAAAGGGTATATAATTGGTATCGGTGACATTGGTAAGGCTTCCTATCCAGTGATTAAAGATGTTTGTCTTGTTACTAAGTTAAAATATAATCTGATCAGCATAAGCCATTTAGCTGATCACGGTTATGGCATTAACTTTGTAAAAGATAAATGTACTATTATTGATAGTTCATCTGGAAGTACTATATTTGAAGGTATTAGGGAAGATAATATATATGTATTCTATTTGTTGGAAGATGCTAACACAGCAGGTAGATGTTTGATGGCCAAAAATGTTGAGAGTTAACTATGGCATATGAGACTCGATCATGCAAACATGGATACAATTTCAAGATTATCTACGAAGAAGTTGGTACGCGGCTTACCGAATATTTCTTTCAAGAAGGATACGGTATGTAGTGAATGTGAAAAGAACAAAGCTACCAAATCCGCATTCAAATCCAAGAACGCTGTAAGTACTACTAGACCTTTACAATTATTGCATATGGACTTATTTGGATCCAACAGAATTGCTAGTCTAGGTGGCAAGTTATATGCATTTGTTATTATAGATGACTTCTCTAGATATACATGGGTTTATTTTCTTGCACGCAAGAATGATGCATTATCAGAATTCGTTACCTTTTGCAAGAAAGTACAGAATGAAAAAGGGTTCATGATTACTCGCATTCGTAGTGATCATGGCGACAAATTTGAGAATGCAGAATTCAAGCAATTTTGTGACACACACGGTTATTTGCATGAATTCTCTTGCCCTAGGATTCCGTAACAAAATGGAGTTGTGGAACGTAAGAACAGAACTCTATCTGAAATGGCTAGAGTTATGTTAAACCAGTTTAGTCTACCTAGATATTTATGGGCTAAAGCTGTAAATACAGCTTGCTATGTTCTCAATAGGGTTCTAATTCGACCTATATCAAAGAAGACTCCCTATGAGTTATGGTTTGATAGAACACCAAATATTTCTTATTTCAAAATCTTTGGTTGTAAATGTTTTATTCTTAATACCAAAGATAATTTGAGTAAATTTGATGAAAAGGCCGATGAAGGTATATTTTTAGGTTATGCAGCAAAGAGCAAAGGATATAGAGTCTTCAACAAGAGAACCATGATCATTAAAAAATCTATCAACGTCAAGTTTGATGAGCTAAATCAATACTTAGACGATGATGACAATGAAGACATAATCACACCAAGTACAGCTACTGCAAAACCGTCACACAAAGATACATAACCATCACATCAGGCATCAGATGAACCTCCAAGCAAAGAAGCCGGAACTAGCAATCCTGAGACTACACCAAAAGAGATGAGATTCTTGGCTAGTCATCCAAAGGACTTGGTAATTGGTGAGATTACCAAGGGAGTAAGTACTCGTTCCTCCAATAAAGATATAGCTTCTTGTGTTGCTTTTGTCTTGCAGTTTGAACCCAAAAAATATTGATGAAGCATGTAGTGATAATTTTTTGTTAGATGCTATGCAAGAGAAATTAAACCAATTCGAACGGAATCAAGTTTGGAAACTTGTTCCCAAGCCTATTGATCAATCGGTCATTGGCACCCGATGGATATTCTGAAATAAATTGAATGAGAATGGTTTAGTGACTCGTAATAAGGCTCGACTCGTAGCTCAAGGATACAATCATGAAGAAGGTATCGACTACGATGAGACTTACGCCCCAGTTGCGAGATTAGAATCCATTCGTATGTTATGTGTATTTGCATATTTTCATAATTTTAAGTTATTTCAAATGGATGTCAAAAGTGCATTTTTAAATGGTTTTATAAAAGAAGAGGTTTATGTAGCTCAACCACCCGGTTTTACTGATTTTAAATTTTTTGAATATGTTTTCAAGTTGAAGAAAGCTTTATATGGTTTGAAACAAGCCCCTCGTGCTTGGTATGATTGTCTAAGTACTTTTCTACTTGATAACGGGTTTTCAAAGAGAAATGTTGACACTACTTTGTTTATAAAGTCTTTGAATAATAATATTCTTTTGATTCAAGTCTATGTAGATGATATTATCTTTGGATCTACTGATGAATCTCTTTGTCAAGAATTTTCAAAGTGTATGCAGAATGAGTTTGAGATGAGCATGATAGGAGAGCTGAAGTTCTTTCTCGGCTACAAATCAAACAAACCAACAATGGGATGTTTATAAATCAAGCAAAGTACACAAAGGATCTATTGAAGAAGTTCGACATGGAAACAGCAAAACCACTTAGCACTCCAATGGCGACTTCAACCAAGCTTGACATTGATAAACAAGGCAAATCTGTCGACATACGTAAGTATCGAGGTATTATCGGTAGCTTACTATATTTAACTGCTAGTCGACCAGACATTATATTTAGTGTTTGTTTATGTGCACGTTTTCAAGCTAATCCTAAGGAATCACATTTGTGCGCAGTTAAGCGTATCTTTCGATACCTTAAAGAAACTTCTTCTGTCGGCCTATTGTATCCCAAAACCATGTCGTTTGACCTAACCGGTTACTCCGATGCTGATTTTGTCGGATGCAAGGTTGATAGAAAAAGCACTAGCGGCACATGTCATTTCCTAAGAAAAGCTCTAGTCTTTTGGTTTAGTAAAAAGCAAAATTCTGTTGAATTATCAACAACCGAGGCTGAGTATATCGCCGCAGGACGTTGTTGTGCACAAATTTTGTGGATGAAACAAACCTTAGAAGACTATGGATTGCATTTTACACATATATCCATTTTCTGTGATAATACTAGTTCTATTAATTTGACTAAGAATCCAGTATGTCATTCTCGTACTAAACATATCGAGATTCGACATCATTTTCTTAGAGATCATCAACAAAATGGAGATATAGACTTTGTATACATAGACACACAGAATCAATTAGCTGACATACTCACAAAACCTTTAGCGGAAGATCGTTTCAACTATTTATGTCGAGAATTGGGAATTTTAGATATCAATAATATTAATTAATTTTGTTTTATTAATTATTTATTCAATACTCAAAAACTGTTTTGGAGACAAGCCCAAAAAGAGTCTGTCTGTCACCATGACTACGGTCGAAGCGAAGCGGTATTTAAGAGTTCCCCGGTGAACCTGCGTTAGCTGGGACAGTACTCCTACAACTAATCTGAGACAGATGCTGAGTAAAGAATATTAATTTGTAAAATAATATTAATTATATTACTTTGAGATTTAAAATTACTAAACTTTGAATTAAGCATTTGAAACAAATTAATGAAAAAGAATGTGGCCTCATTTGAATTTTATATATATATATATAGCCAGGCAACCCTAGGCGAATTCGGCCCGAGTTCGGTCCGAATTCGGCCAGAGTTCAGCTGGGTATTTATATATACCAGCACCAACCCGAGGCTTCCTTCTTCTTCATTCTTCCCCACATCCTCATAACAGCAGCAGCGCCCCTCCGAACCCTAGCTTCTTCTCCATCATTGTTCTTCCAATCCTTGTGGAGTTTTTCGTCCAAACATTGGATTCGTGCGGAGAACGTCATCCTCTACGACATATCCAATTCTTGGAAGGTATAATCCCTTCTTTTCACCACTTTTTAATACTTAGGGTTTGTAGAAAATTTTGGAAAAGAATGCCTAAGTTCAATCCCTTCAAGAGAAAGAAGACCAATGCTAGTGAAGAGGCATCATCTTCAGATCCGCATACGGATTGCCTCTTTTCTCCGGTCCAATCGGACGATGGTGCATCGGATGAGTTTTATTTTAAAACTTCCGATCAAGCATTATTGTGGTACGTCGATTTTATCATGCGTACTATTTGTACCGGGTCGCCGATTAAGTGGACTGTCTTTCCTGATCACCGTCCTTACTTTGAGGCATTAGGGTTACAACATTTTGTCACCTTACAATTCCCTATTGCCACTAATGCCATTAGATTATTCTATTGTAATTTCGTGTTAGACACTTTTACAGCGAGGACACATGTCGGAGGAATTGATATCGAATTCACTGATGATACGTTAGCGGAAATCCTTAGTATTCCAAACGAAGGTGCCCCGTTCGATGACATCACTGATTTTGATTTCCCCGATGGCACGACACTCGTTAGTTTCAAGAATAAACTTTGTGCGCCCGTACGCTTTCTTCCTGGAAAGTTCAAGGCTAATAACTTGAACTTGTTTAACTACGAATTACATCGCATCATCTATTCCACCTTACTTCCAAAATCCACTTCTAAAGATGATGTCACTGCACTTAAGCTTCTGCTCTTTATCATATTCTTAAGGGGATTCCTTTTTCTGCCCTTAAGACTATCATCCAGATGATGGGTAGATGTCGCAAGAGAGACCGCAACCTATCTTATGTGATTCTCATTCCTCATATTTTTCAGAGATTTGATATTGATCTATCTACTTGTGTTGTCGACCCCAAGCCCAAGTTTCTCAAAATTTCTCGTCGCAGTATTATATCTGTTCCTCCACCTACAACACCTACTCATCCTGTACCTACTCCTACAGCTCCCACAGCACCTGTTCCTTCTCATTCTTACCCTATCACATTTGAGGGTATCCATCAGCACTTATCAGATCTGCAGTCTTTTTATGTTGAGACCTCTAGAGAACATAAGTTTCGTGATGTGACTCAGTTCCAGGCGATTGCCAACTCCTTCGCCGATCTGAGGTTTACACAGACGGGTCATTCTGCTAGCTCACTACGTCGAAACCCTCCTGTTTCTGGCTACCGTATTGACGACGAGGCGGTCCACTCTCTGTTTCAGCCAGGGAACGTATATGATTGGTATCGTACCGCTGGCGCTACTCTTCGCACTTCTGGCGCTGGTACTTCTAGAGCTGGTCCTTCTGGACATGCTGGAGCTGCAGCTAATGACGTTGATGATGATGATGATGATGAGTTTTGAGATGTTAGATTATTGAGACTGTTACTTTTGTCTTATGTTTGCTTGGAAATGCTCCGACATTCCAAGATTATATCGGTACTCTTTTTTTAGCACTTTTTCTATTATATGACTATTCATGGACATGGTTTTTAATTATGCCTCATTTTTGGCATCTTAGTCTATTATTCATCACTTTATTTGTTTCAGTTTTATAGTAGCACTATCTATCTTTTGTTGCTTCATTCTTTATTAACTGCCTGTGATAAATACATGCCTGTGTTATTTTTCTTACTGTTTCTACCATACATGTCATGATTATTTCTTTTTCTTGTGTTTCTTTACTATTTGTTACTTATGCATTGATTGCGGGGGAGCTTTCTCGTTTGCAATTATTTTGCTAAGTCACAACGGGAGAGAAATAAGGATCTAACATTTTTGTGAATACATGCAATTTCTTTTGATTACTATTTTGAACTGATTCCAAGCTTAGATGTTATATCGACAAGGTTTGTCAATTATCAAAATGGGGGAGATTGTTGGCCCATTGGTCATGGTCAAGCCTGATTATAATAATTGATCAAACTCTGTCTCGATATAAATACAAGTCAACTCAGATGTTTACCTACGACGTTTTGGACACTGCTCAACAATGGTTATCAACAATGTTCAAGACTGAAGCCGTTTGCCATTCAGAATGTACTTCCTGCTAAGCAATGTAATTTTTCGTTTTATTGAGTCTAGGAATACATTGTACACCGAGTCCTACTGGCAAATAGGCTATCCGAAAACGTTTTTCAAAACCATCATATTCTTTTACAAATGACCTATATTTTTTAAAAAATTCTTTTTACAAAAAGCTTCTGAAGGATTTTTCAAAAAGCCAAAATTTATTTTCTCCAAAAATGAACTGGCAGAACCCCAGGAGAACTCGGGCCGAGTTCGGCCAGAGTTCGGCCATTTGGAACGTTAGTGAACGTTGGGTTTTGAACTTGGTCATCCATCAGTTGCGGTTTGTTACAAAGAGTTCTGTCCGAATTCTGCCCAAATTCTGACAGAGTTCTGTCTTTGAAAAAACTATAAATAGAGAAGTGTTTCGATCATTTCAAAACATCAATTCACTTTTAATATCTTCTCTTCCTAAGCTTACATTCTTCAAAGAGTTCTAAAAGCTTTCATTTTCAAATCCCAAGCCAGTTACAATCCTCTAGTCGATTTGCCAGTACGGTACGGTCTAGAAGTTTCAGAGCGATTGTAATCAGAGGCTTAATAGAAGATACAACTCTTCACAATTGAAGTTGGTCGAGTTCTTCGTATCAAAGCTCGCGTCTGTTGAAGTTGCAAGGACTTCGTATGAAAACTTGCGAGATTTCCAATAGTGGATTCAACTGGAAGCTAGAGTTCTTTCGACTGGACTAGTCCTCACAAGAGGGAAACCAGTATAAATCTTGGTGTTTGTATTTGCCTTCTGATCACTTTTAATTTCTGTCATTTACTTTTGTGATTATTATTATATCTGTGATCTAACTGCTAACAAAATTTTTAATTACCAATATTCCGCTGCCTACTCTATTCACACCCCCCTCTAGAGTATTCTGCTTTACGATTTCGTTCCAACACTGAGTATCTCAACCCTAGACTTAATACCCAGCTCCACCAAACAAACTCCAAACCATGCCAAGCCCAAAAAGCCTACTTGAACTTTCTGTCCTCTAGGAGACAGAGTTCGGGCCGAACTCTGCCCCACATAAAGTTCGGGCCGAACTCTGTCCCCTTAATTTTAGGACCTAATTTTTAGGGTTTGCTGGTTGCTAGTTGTCCAACGGCTAAATATTTGAATATTTGGGACAGAGTTCTGGCCGAACTCTGCCTAACTGGACTAGTATATATAGGCCTTGATTTCTCTCATTTTCAATCATCCAATCTTCTCATCTTTTCTTCTTCTATAGCCTATACATTCAAGAGCTTGTTCTTCTCATCTAACTAGCCACAAAACTTTCTAAACCCCTAAGGTGCTCAGTGCGAGTCAACTAGAAGTTTGTGTGCAAGAGTTTCAAAAGAAGTCACTTGGATAATTCCAAGTCTCGTCATTCGCGAACCTATAAGAAGTTGGTGTGCTCTTCTGAGTAAAGGCACGAGGTTGTACGTTATTTCACAAATAGTGGATTTCAATCCTGAGCTAGAGTTCTCAAGCCTGGACTAGTCCTCCACGAGGCAAACCAGATTAAAAAATGTTGTGTCTGCGTATGCTTCTCTGATCTCTATTTATATTTCGCAACTATACTCTGATTATTATTTCTATTGGATAGACTTGAATAGAGTTATTTTTAATTGGGTATTATCGACACATACTCTATTCACTCTTCTTTATAGTTTTCTACATGTACTTCAAAGAAGTCTCCCTTCAATTTTCTTGGGCTTGGAAGAAGAGGGAAAAAAGAATTACCACTATAAAGGGAAGATTTGGCTGTGGAGGTCTTCATTCTTTATATTAGAAGCACTTATACTCGCTTTGGAGGTTTTGTTAAAATTTTGAGCTTTTTGAGAGTTCTCTGTGGAAGGAGTACGGCATCCGGATGTGGACCTCACTCTTTCCTTTTGTAGTTTGATACTTCTTAGGGCCGAGACTGGTCATTTCATTTTGTGGCCCGCTCACCTTGCTTTTCAGTCATATATAAAAGCTTTTTCATCAATATACATATATTAATATATATATATATATATATATATATATATATATAATATATATATATTATTGGCATAGCCAGGATTTGGGTACAACGGGTCCAAATCAACTAGGAATTTTTTTTCCTCAAGTAAAAACAAGATAAAAATTATTCATTTCCAACCACTAATTTACTTAGACTTTATTTTTCATATTTTCTTAATCGAGGATTTATACTAGCAAACAATTGCATTCCAATATAAGAACAAA
>JANAVB010030818.1:14168655-14173655 GCA_029216955.1 Iris pallida
GGATGTTTATAAATCAAGCAAAGTACACAAAGGATCTATTGAAGAAGTTCGACATGGAAACAGCAAAACCACTTAGCACTCCAATGGCGACTTCAACCAAGCTTGACATTGATAAACAATCAAATCTGTCGACATACGTATATCGAGGTATTATCGGTAGCTTACTATATTTAACTGCTAGTCGACCAGACATATTTAGTGTTTGTTTATGTGCACGTTTTCAAGCTAATCCTAGGAATCCATTTGTGCGCAGTTAAGCGTATCTTTCGATACCTTAAAGAACTTCTTCTGTCGGCCTATTGTATCCCAAAACCATGTCGTTTGCCTAACCGTTACTCCGATGCTGATTTTGTCGGATGCAAGGTTGATAGAAAAAGCACTAGCGGCACATTCATTTCCTAAGAAAGCTCTAGTCTTTTGGTTTAGTAAAAAGCAATTCTGTTGAATTATCAACAACCGAGGCTGAGTATATCGCCGCAGGACGTTGTGCACAAATTTGTGGATGAAACAAACCTTAGAAGACTATGGATTGCATTTTACACATATATCCCTTTTCTGTGATACTAGTTCTATTAATTTGACTAAGAATCCAGTATGTCATTCGCGTACTAAACATATCGATATTCGACATCATTTTCTTAGAGATCATCAACAAATGGAGATATAGACTTTGTATCATAGACACACGAATCAATTAGCTGACATACTCACAAAACCTTAGCGGAAGATCGTTTCAACTATTTATGTCGAGAATTGGGAATTTTAGATATCAATAATATTAATTATTTTGTTTTATTAATTATTTATTCAATACTCAAACTGTTTTGGAGACAAGCCCAAAAAGAGTCTGTCTGTCACCATGACTACGGTCGAAGCGAAGCGGTATTTAAGAGTTCCCCCGTGAACCTGCGTTAGCTGTGACAGTACTCCTACAACTAATCGAGACAGATGCTGATAAAATAATTTGTAAAATATTTAATTATATTACTTTGAGATTTAAAATTACTAAACTTTGAATTAAGCCTTTGAAACAAATAATGAAAAAGAATGTGGCCTCATTTGAATTTTATATATATATATATAGCCAGCAACCCTAGGCGAATTCGGCCCAGTTCGGTCCGAATTCGGCCAGAGTTCAGCTGGGTATTTATATACCAGCACCAACCCAGGCTTCCTTCTTCTCATTCTTCCCACATCCTCATAACACAGCAGCCCCCTCCGAACCCTAGCTTCTTCTCCATCATTGTTCTTCCAATCCTTGTGGAGTTTTTCGTCCAAACATTGATTCGTGCGGAGAACGTCATCCTCTACGACTATCCAATTCTTGGAAGGTATAATCCCTTCTTTTCACCACTTTTTAATACTTAGTGGTTTGTAGAAAATTTTGGAAAGAATGCCTAAGTTCATCCCTTCAAGAGAAAGACCAATGCTAGTGAAGAGGCATCATCTTCAGTCCGCATACGGATTGCCTCTTTTCTCCGGTCCAATCGGACGATGGTGCATCGATGTTTTATTTTAAAACTTCCCGATCAAGCATTATGTGTTACGTCGATTTTATCATGCGTACTATTTGTACCGGGTCGCCGATTAAGTGGACTGTCTTTCCTGATCACCGTCCTTACTTTGAGGCATTAGTTACAACATTTTGTCACCTTACAATTCCCTATGCCACTAATGCCATTAGATTTATTCTATTGTAATTTCGTGTTAGACACTTTTACACGAGGACACATGTCGGAGGAATTGATATCGAATTCACTGATGATACGTTAGCGGAAATCCTTAGTATTCCAAACGAAGTGCCCCGTTCGATGACATCACTGATTTTGATTTCCCCGATGGCACGACACTCGTTAGTTTCAAGAATAAACTTTGTGCGCCCGTACGCTTTCTTCCTGGAAAGTTCAAGGCTAATAACTTGAACTTGTTTAACTACGAATTACATCGCATCATCTATTCCACCTTACTTCCAAATCCACTTCTAAAGATGATTCACTGCACTTAAGCTTTCTGCTCTTTATCATATTCTTAGGGATTCCTTTTTCTCTGCCCTTAAGACTATCATCCAGATGATGTAGATTCGCAAGAGAGACCGCAACCTATCTTAGTGATTCTCATTCCTCATATTTTTCAGAGATTGATATTGATCTATCTACTTGTGTTTCGACCCCAAGCCCAAGTTTCTCAAAATTTCTCGTCGCAGTATTATATCTTTCCTCCACCTACAACACCTACTCATCCTGTACCTACTCCTACAGCTCCCACAGCACCTGTTCCTTCTCATTCTTACCCTATCACATTTGAGGTATCCATCACACTTATCAGATCTGCAGTCTTTTTTATGTTGAGACCTCTAGAGAACATAAGTTTCGTGATGTGACTCAGTTCCAGGCGATTGCCAACTCCTTCGCCGATCTGAGGTTTACACAGACGGTCATTCTGCTACTCACTACGTCGAAACCCTCCTGTTTCTGGCTACCGTATGACGACGAGGCGTCCACTCTCTGTTTCAGCCAGGAACGTATATGATTGGTATCGTACCGCTGGCGCTACTCTTCGCACTTCTGGCGCTGGTACTTCTAGAGCTGGTCCTTCTGGACATGCTGGAGCTGCAGCTAATGACGTTGATGATGATGATGATGATGAGTTTTGAGATGTTAGATTATTGAGACTGTTACTTTTGTCTTATGTTTGCTTGGAATGCTCCGACATTCCAAGATTATATCGTACTCTTTTTTTAGCACTTTTCTATTATTGACTATTCATGGACATGGTTTTTAATTATGCCTCATTTTTGGCATCTTAGTCTAGTTATTCATCACTTTATTTGTTTCAGTTTTATAGTAGCACTATCTATCTTTTGTTGCTTCATTCTTTATTAACTGCCTGTGATAAATACATGCCTGTTTATTTTTCTTACTGTTTCTAATACATGTCATGATTATTTCTTTTTCTTGTGTTTCTTTCTATTTGTTACTTATGCATTGATTGCGGGGGAGCTTTCTCGTTTGCAATTATTTTGCTAAGTCACAACGGGAGAAATAAGGATCTAACATTTTTGTGAATACATGCATTTCTTTTGATTACTATTTTGAACTGATTCCAAGCTTAGATGTTATATCGACAAGGTTTGTCATTATCAAAATGGGGGAGATTGTTGGCCCATTGGTCATGGTCAAGCCTATTATAATATTGATCAAACTCTGTCTCGATTAAATACAATCAACTCAGTGTTACCTACGACGTTTTGCACTGCTCACAATGGTTATCACAATGTTCAAGACTGAAGCCGTTTGCCATTCAGAATGTACTTCCTGCTAAGCAATGTAATTTTTCGTTTTATTGAGTCTAGGATACATTGTACACCGAGTTCCTACTGGCAAATCTATCCGAAAACGTTTTTCAAAACCATCATATTCTTTACAAATGACCTATATTTTTTAAAAATTCTTTTTACAAAGCTTCTGAGGTTTTTCAAAAAGCCAAATTTTTCTCCAAAAATGAACTGGCAACCCCAGGAGAACTCGGCCGAGTTCGGCCAGAGTTCGGCCATTTGAACGTTAGTGAACGTTGGGTTTTTGAACTTGGTCATCCATCAGTTGCGTTTTGTTACAAGAGTTCTGTCCGAATTCTGCCCAAATTCTGACAGAGTTCTGTCTTTGAAAAACTATAAATGAGAAGTGTTTCGATCATTCAAAACATCATTTCACTTTTATATCTTCTCTTCCTAAGCTTACATTCTTCAAAGAGTTCTAAAAGCTTTCATTTTCAAATCCCCATCGTTACAATCCTCTAGTCGATTTGCCAGTACGTACGGTCTAGAAGTTTCAGAGCGATTGTAATCAGAGGCTTAATAGAAGATACAACTCTTCACAATTGAAGTTGGTCGAGTTCTTCGTATCAAGCTCGCGTCTGTTGAAGTTGCAAGGACTTCGTATGAAAACTTGCGAGATTTCCAATAGTGGATTCAACTGGAAGCTAGAGTTCTTTCGACTGGACTAGTCCTCACAAGAGGGAAACCATATAATCTTGGTGTTTGTATTTGCCTTCTGATCACTTTTAATTTCTGTCATTTACTTTTGTGATTATTATTATATCTGTGATCTAACTGCTAACAAAATTTTTAATTACCATATTCCGCTGCCTACTCTATTCACACCCCCCTCTAGTATTCTGCTTTCGATTTCGTTCCAACACTGAGTATCTCAACCCTAGACTTAATACCCAGCTCCACCAAACAAACTCCAAACCATGCCAACCCAAAAGCCTACTTGAATTTCTGTCCTCTAGAGACAGAGTTCGGGCCGAACTCTGCCCCACATAAAGTTTCGGGCCGAACTCTGTCCCCTTAATTTAGGACCTATTTTTAGGGTTTGCTGTTGCTAGTTGTCCAACGGCTAAATATTTGAATATTTGGGACGAGTTCTGGCCGACTCTGCCTACTGGACTATTATATATAGGCCTTGATTTCTCTCATTTTCAATCATCCAATCTTCTCATCTTTTCTTCTTCTATACCTATACATTCAAGAGCTTGTTCTTCTCATCTAACTAGCCACAAAACTTCTAAACCCCTAAGGTGCTCAGTGCGTCAACTAGAATTTGTGTGCAAGAGTTTCAAAAGAAGTCACTTGGATTTCCAGTCTCGTCATTCGCGAACCTATAAAAGTTGGTGGGCTCTTCTGAGTAAAGGCACGAGGTTGTACGTTATTTCACAATAGTGGATTTCAATCCTGAGCTAGAGTTCTCAAGCCTGGACTATCCTCCACGAGCAAACCAGATTAAAAATGTTGTGTCTGCGTATGCTTCTCTGATCTCTATTATATTTCGCAACTATACTCTGATTATTATTTCTATTGGATAGACTTGAATAGAGTTATTTTTAATTGGGTATTATCGCACATACTCTATTCACTCTTCTTTATAGTTTTCTACATGTACTTCAAAGAAGTCTCCCTTCAATTTTCTTGGGCTTGGAAGAAGAGGGAAAAAAAGAATTAC